>OX393572.1:16434868-16469868 GCA_947652115.1 Blastomussa wellsi | reverse complement strand
ATAGGATATCATAGGGTTTGACTCTCTCTCAACCTTTTCTTAAAAAAGTGGCACATACAAGGATTTGGGCCATGTGTTTGGATCATTGGGCTGAAACTTTGCCAAGTTGATCAGCATGCCACTGAATAAACATTATATTGTAAACTTAAAGTGCTACTGCGATGAAAAAATGTTGTTCTTGTTCTCTTTCAATCCCAATTTTATATTTGGCAAGAATGCACCATGCCAATTATTGCACCTCAATTTTTTTGCTGCATCACAATCATTGCAAAAATAAACTAGTGAGTTGATGATGTCATTTTTTCTCTCTTGATCCAACTCTCTCAATGCAACTCGGCCAAAGCTAAATCTGGTAATGGCGGACAGTTTAAACAAGAAATCATCGCTTAAAGAGAAAAGACTTGTTTTAAAAATTGAGGCACAATAATTGGCATGGTGCATTCTTGTCAAATAGAAAATCGAAATCAAAAAAGAACAAGAACATTTTTTCACTGCAGTACTTAGCACTTTAAGTTATAATTTTACAGTATCCAAAACTGCAAAAACAATAACAGCAACTGTTTTGCGTTAATTAAAGGAGCTACACCACAACATTTCAATTTTTTTCTGCAATGAACCAAATTCCCCTCAAAATGAAGGAAACCTAAAACTAAGTTCACCAAGAAAGAAAAACACCAAAGAGGTGATAATATGGATTTTGAAAAAAATAAGCTAAGGCACAAACTGTGATGTACCTCCTTTATAGACACTCTGCTAAACTAATCATACAATACTTGTTTCAAATGATTTCACAGTGTTTCAGCAGGAAGGCTGGGCTGCCAAACACCATCAGACAAATCCAACAGTTCGATTGTACAAGCTGGCATGTCTTCAGTTACAGTTTCGGAGATTGTCTCCGTTACTGTAACAATTCCGTCATATTCAATGTCATTAGAGGACGCCTCCATATCACGGTGTTTTCTTTGATGAACTTGAAACGACTTCTCATGACGAAAACGCTGGCCACACAAAGGGCACATGAAAGGTTTTTCTCCCGTGTGTATCCTGTTATGTTGTTTGAGATTTCCTTTCCTAGCAAACCGCTTGTCACAGTGCGGACACTCAAAAGGCTTCTCACCAGTGTGAGTTCTAACGTGGTTGTGAAGGGTTGTGGCTTTAGCAAAACACCTTCCACAGTGCTCGCACTGATATGGCTTCTCTCCCGTGTGCGTCCTTGTATGATCGATAAGACTGTTTGAATATCTAAAGGACCTGTCACAATGCGTGCACTTATACTTAAAAGGTTTCTCTTGCGTGTGTGCTGCTAATACATGGTGCTGAAGGCTTCCTGGTTGAGTAAACCGCTTGTCACAATGACTGCACTTAAAGGCTTTTTCTCCTGCATGTGATCTAGTATGTGCCTGCAGGTTTCCTATTTGCTTGAAACTCTTGTCACAAAGCTTGCACGTGAAAGGTCTCTCTCCTGTGTGTGTTCTGTTATGTTTCAAAAGGCTTGACTGGTGCCTAAAAGACATGTTACAGTGCTTGCATTTAAAGGGCTTCTCTCCTGTGTGTATTCTAGTATGCTGCCGAAGACCTGATGCCACAGTAAAACGTCTGTCGCAGTGCACGCACCTAAAGCGTTTCTCTTCTAAGTGTCGTACAGCATGCTGTCGAAGGTTGGATGCAGAACTAAAACACTTGCCACAATTCTCACATTTGAAAGGCTTTTCTCCTGTGTGAATCCTTATGTGATCTTTTAGATGTGTTGAGCTGTTGAAACGCTTGCCACATTCCTTGCATTCATAGCGTTTTGGACGCTTTTCTCCTCTGTGAGTTCTCATGTGATCTTTTAGACTTGCTGATTGACCAAAAGACTTGTCACATTCCTTGCATTCATAGCGCTTCGGATGCTTTTCTTCTTTGTGAATTCTCATGTGAACTTTTAGACGTGCTGATTGGCCAAAAGACTTGTCACATTCCTTGCATTTGTAGCGCTTTGAACGCTTTTCTTCTCTGTGAATTCTCATGTGATCTTTTAGACGTGCTGATAGGCCAAAAGACTTGTCACATTCCTTGCATTCATAGTGCTTCGGAGGCATCTTGTCTGGTGCAAATTCACTTGAATTCCTGCAACATGAATTATAATGTCTGTTACCAATAACCAAGGTATCAATTTGAATACATCAGCATAAATTTGAGCTGTCTTCAGCATTAATTTCTAAAATTTAAAGGAGATGTAGTAGTAGGTACTTATATTTAAACAGGATAATTCCTTCAGTAATTCAACTGAAATGAAAGCTGCACAATATTTTAATGGCTTTATACACAAGTCTTAAAGAAACATTTTTCAGAACTAAATGTTTTTGTGTTTTGCTGCAAGGGAAAAATTTTACGAACCACTTTTTGGCTACCACATTTTTTCATTTGGCAACTGAAAAAATGTTCAGTCGCCATTTGGAGCCTGCATACTGTAAAAAAGTAAATTTCGGACCCTGCAATATGGTGCCGGTTGGACATGACGATCATAAAATCGCTTGTGAGTTTCATTACAACTCCTCACAGGATCCTAGAGCTTTCTCCGAAGATAAAAATCCATGGAAAAATACTTGGAAAATACTTGAAATTCGCACTCGTTGTAGGCTTAATACAGCAGAATTTTGATTTCAATCCAGTTTTGCTGATAGAATACAATCTTTTAAAACACAAAGCGTGCAACTTCCACATCAAAGCATTGTGTGCTCACACTGGAAAGTATCCCTAAAAATACAATATTACATTGTCTAACTGACACATACAGTATGGATACCATGGGAGTTTTCGGCCAAACAACTGAGTTTTGTGTTATTTATGGGCTTTATACATTGAAAAAAATTATTACAAGAAAGTGATTTAACAGCAGAATACCCCGCCACTTATTTCCATGTCATTCAATAAGAATAGTGTCTATCGTCTCCTAAGGTCCCGACACATAACAACAACGTTAACAACAACACTATCATGAATACTTGACTTCATTAATTACACTGTCCCGCAGGTAGCAAAAGCTAACCTAGGCAGGACAGAAGAACAACTGAGGGTTAGGTTTTTATAAGTACTATTACATAGATAAATTTTCAATTAATATTATTACATAAAGACAATGTTATGCAGACGATAAAGTTAGAATTTCGAGAGGAAAATCAGTTGAAACTTTAAATACAGAAACATTCTATTTAGCCAGCCCAACTTTTTGTATGATGGTAGGTGTTTCAATATAATCATTTTCTTTTACTAATATATGTAGGAGAAGTCGGCGAATTTCTCTTTTGAATTCCTTCTTGGGTAGATTACGTAAGATGCACGGTATCTTATTCCATAGTTTTACGCCAAATCTTGAAAAAGAACGTTTATGTATCTCTAACCTAGTGGTAGTGCTTTGTACGTAGAAATTCTCGGAGGAAGATGATCGCGTATTGTACGAGTGTAAATGAAGTGGACAGAAGTGGCGGGGTATTCTGCAGTTTGTCGAAATATTTTTAGGGCTTCGCTTAATTATACGCAGTAGAAGCTTACATTATTTTATACACAGTTTGCATTTTTATACATTCATTGGCAGGGCTTATTTTGCAACATCTTCGGAAGCCAGAAAACTTTAAGCTAAATTCGCAAAGTTGGTATCTTTGACTAATTTGTAGTTGATTCAATTGCCCATCGATGAAGCGCAATAATTTCTTTAGATAGGCAATCTCATACCTTTTAATATTTAGAAGAAATCTCCTCGCCCAGAAAATCAAGTCGCTGTAATTTACTGAAAGCAATCTTCCATTAAATTAAGTCTTTGCGGGCGTAGCTTCAAACCAGTTTTCTCGCGCCCGCAAAACTAGGCCGTTGGGATGGACTTTCGAATAATATGATCGTGGATCGGGATAAAAACATTTAGAGGGGGAAATAGAACAACAGCAACAACAAAAACAGGATTAATAATATCAGCCTCTTTTAGTCAAACAAGTTGAATTTTGTGATGCTTTATATTATAATGCTAATTTTCTCTGATTGATATCATCAAAGTGATAATTAAAATAAGCATCCCCTTTCTCCTGAGAAAAACCTAAAACTAACAACGATAAACAATTCTGACTGTTAGGTTTACTGATGTCGTCATGTTGTAACTAGAACATACGCATCACACAAGTAGGAGTAACAACTGAGTTTTATTGAATGTTACACTCACTTTTATACAATCAATCATAGGCGGCTCTAATTAAAGTTAGCATACTTGGCATAATATCAACTATACAATTTCGCGGCATTTCCTAAAGCGGTTTTCCTACTAATGTGTAAATAAGTCATGATTAACTACGATAAGCGTTGTGGTAAGCGTGCGGTTACATTGGTCATGATATTGGAGCACGTATTCCAACACCCCCACTTGCTCCAATCTTCACGAATACATATTAAAGAGATATATTTAACTATTCACCCATGATAAAGGGCTTAAACTTTTCTAGTTTGACCTTAGTTGCTGGCTTTGTGAAAATGTCAGCTACATTTTCTTCTGTTGGAACATATTCTAACTTTACAGTTCCTGCTTGAATTTCCGATCTTATAAAATGGTATTTTATGTCAATGTGCTTTGACCTTTGATGATTAACTGGGTTCTTAGCTAGGTTAATCGTCCCCTGATTGTCTACATGAATTAAAACATCATCTATCGTAATATTCATGTCTTTACATAGTTGCCTCAAAAACTTTGACTCTTGCACAGCATTAGCTAGCGAAATGTATTCCGCTTCACAAGTAGATAAAGCTACAGTTTGCTGTTTTCGACTTTTCCATGAAATTAAAGGACCCTTGTCTGACAACTGAAAATTATACCCAGTTATACTACGTCTATCTTTAACAGATGCTCCCCAGTCAGAGTCACAAAATCCCGTTAATTTTAATGGTGACTCGGATTTTTCGAACTTAAGGCATTGTCCCCGTGTACCTTTTAGATACCTCAAAACATGCTTTGCCAAATTTAGATCCGACTCAGTGGGCTTGGCCATGTTTTGTGAAAGTTTAGTCACGACATAGCATAAATCAGGTCTCGTGCCTGTCATCACATAGATTAAACTCCCAACAATTGCCCGATACAACCTGGGGTCACCTAATTCTCGTGAACTTACGTCACACTCTTTTTCTACTCCAAAAGCACATGGAGTTGATTTAGGCTTACAATCGCTCATTTGAAATTTGGATAGAACTTTGTCAATGTATTGACTTTGGCTCACCTCAATAGAAGTTCCATTGCACTTGAATTGGGTTCCCAAAAACCATGAGAGTTTACCCAAATCTTTCATTTTGAATTTCTGACATAGAGACTCTTTCACGTTCTCTAACAATTTGGGACAAGTCGCCGATATAATGATATCGTCGACCCAAATAATCAGGATAACACATCCTTCGGTCTCTGAATTCCTTACGTATACGCATGGGTCAGCGCCTGACTGACAAAAATTTTCGTTGCACAAAAAGCTATGCAACATATTGTTCCAATTTCTTCCACTTTGTTTAAGACCGTAAAGTGATTTCTTCAATTTACACACTAACTTCTCGCCGTTTTTGCCTACCTCTTCGAAACCTTTTGGCTGTTCCATGTAAATATCGCAATCTATCGGCGCGTTAAGGTAAGCAGTTTTCACATCCATCTGATGAGTGATCATGTTATTTTGGACTGCACGTTGCATCAGCATCCGAACTGAACTCATGCGAGCAGTAGGCGCAAAAGTTTCCTGATAGTCTATTTCGGCAATTTGAGAATAACCCTTCGCAACATAACGCGCTTTATGAGTTTCTTCTCCATTTGGTCCGTTTTTGACGGCATAGACCCATTTTCCCCCCACTATTTGCCTGCCTTCCGGTGGCATCACAAGGTCGTACGTGTCATTGTCATTTAAGGCTGTTATTTCGTCTACCATGGCCTTTTTCCATTTACTCGCCTCGAGCGAGTTCACAGCCTCATCATAGGTTGTCGGTATGTTTGCAACCCTGTAACAGTAGTCTACTGTATAATTAGCACTGTCGTCTATTTCGTCGTCTAAAACATATTCGTCGAGATGTCTGGGCTTGTTACGAATTCTAGTGGGGTACCTTGTATTTCCCTCCGGCTCGTTGTCGTTATTCTCAGTAACGTTCTCGTTCTCTTGTGGTTGGTCAGCCTGTTCAGTACGTTGAGTATCAACCCTTTGTACTGGGGTAGAAGGAAAAGCTTCCCCTGCTTCAATTTCTGTTTGGGAAATGGACTGCCCATGAAATTTTACACATCTCACTCTCTCGACCTTGTTTAAATCAGGGTAATAAACTAGATACGCTGGGCTTTCCCTGTCATAACCCACGAAAATACCTCTTTGGCTTCGCGCATCTAATTTCCTGGCGTTTTGCACATAGGCAAAACATGTGGATCCAAAAATGTGCATTTTGCCTAGGTTTGGCCGTTTTCCCGTAAGCGCCTCAAACGGTGTCTTACCCAACCTAGGGTTGAAACATCTATTTCGGATATACGCAGAAGCCATCACTGCGTAAGTCCAAAGTGTTTTTGGTAAATTTGCCTCAAGCAGTAAACAACGCGCCATGTCAAAAAGACTTCGCCACGCCCTCTCTACAGTCCCGTTTTGGTGTGGGGAATACGGGGCGCTCAATTCGTGTTTAATTCCATTCTCACGAAGCAACGATTTAAAAGTTTTGCTCGTGAATTCCGTTCCGTTGTCGCTCCGAATGCGCTTGATCTTTCCGAAAGGGGCAGTGTCGGCCAAAAACTTCTGCGTCGCTTCCGCGGTATCACTCTTTTGTTTTAAAAAATACACCATGTTGTTTCCGGTGTGATCGTCCACGAAAGATAGCGCGTATTTGAAACCATCTTTTGCTACTGGATTGATTGGGCCGGCTAAATCACAATGAACAAATTCTAAAGGTTCTTTTGCTCTCTCATCCGGCTTGCGGCTCCGAAATTGGCACATTTTGCCTTGCGTGCAGATAGCACATTCGCGCTGTCGATCATCCACAATTTTCATTCCCTCAACTACGCTTTGAAGTTTGCGCAGATCATTGAAATTGCAGTGTCCCATAATTTTGTGCCACTCCATTAGTGTGGTGGCGTTATTTTGGGAAGAAACATTATTCAAATAGAATAAACGCCCTTGTTGTTTGATGCTAAACATTGTGCCATTTGGTGCCCTGAAAGTTTTGGCATCCTTACCTAGAGTTATGCTAGCCCCCTTATCTATGGCTGCGGGAACAGAAAAAATATTTTGGTTGTACGACGGGATGTAAAGGGCATTGTTTAACACCACATCCTGCACATTTCCGTTTACGTCGTACAGCTTAACTTTGGCGTTCCCCTTCCCTAAAACTACATTTGCCCTACTTCCATCAGCTAACTCAATAAAATGGGTGCTAGGGTCAAATTTTGTGTCAAAATCTACAAAGTTAGATTTGTCATTAATAATGTGGCTTGTAGCGCCAGTATCCAGAAGTAAATTTGAAATGACCTCACCTCTACTTTCCTGATCCTTAATAGTAAATACAAAACTATGACTAGTAGTGTCCTTTTTAAGTTTTTGTTCTTGGAGTCCTGTTGCAGACTTCGCCGCGTCAGAGTTTCCTTTTCGGCAATCTTTTGTGTTGTGTGAATTGTTTTTACATCGGTGGCACCACTTGTCTGCAATTTTGGTCGAGTAACAATCTGAACTTCTGTGGCCTTTTCGTCCACATTTAAAGCATTTCCCATGGAACTTGCTTGGCTTGTGAGTACCATTGGTAGCCGACATAACGCCGTCCGCGTTACCATCATCGCCTTTGTTGCAGCATCTCTCGTTCTCCTCGTGATTACGGAGAGCTACCTTAAACTCTGAAAATGTCATTGGCGTGTCCTTTTGCATGACAATCGTAGCAAACGTCTTGTAGCTGGTGGGCAAGCCTTTGAGCGTCATCGCGACCAACAGGCCATCACTGATTACCTCTCCAGCTGCTTTTAGCGAAGTTGCTGCGGTCTCCGCCCTTATGGTGTAGTCGGTGGTCGTTTCATTTTCACTCATTTGGAGTGAAGTCAACTCTGTGTAGAGGGCAATGATGCGGGGTTTTCCTTTGCCTTGGTAGTGCTCCCTTAAGACTCTGAGCGCTTTCCTCCCGTCATTGTTGGCCTCTCTTATAACCAGGGACAAGCTTCTATCGTCCAAACACTGGACCAGTTCTGCAAACGCACTTGCTTTCTTTTCCTCGTCGGGTTCTTCTTCTTCACCCTCTTTTGGTATGACTACATCGTGGAGTTTCTGAAGGCGCATGTATCCTAAGAACTTCACCTCCCATAGCTCGTACTTGCTTTCGTCCCCGTCAAATATGAGCGTTCTCCTGGGCCCATAACCTGTTAGGTTTACTGATGTCGTCATGTTGTAACTAGAACATACGCATCACACAAGTAGGAGTAACAACTGAGTTTTATTGAATGTTACACTCACTTTTATACAATCAATCATAGGCGGCTCTAATTAAAGTTAGCATACTTGGCATAATATCAACTATACAATTTCGCGGCATTTCCTAAAGCGGTTTTCCTACTAATGTGTAAATAAGTCATGATTAACTACGATAAGCGTTGTGGTAAGCGTGCGGTTACATTGGTCATGATATTGGAGCACGTATTCCAACACTGACAATGAAAGAAAGTTGATATAAACGTGATTATCAATTTTCAAAAGCTTTCCGAAAGGATTAACATTTTTTCGATTATACCTGATCCTGGCTGTTGTTCGAGTGTCCAGTCCAAATTCTACCTTTCCGCAACTACCGCGAGACGACTGGATCCTAGTGTTCCCTTTGGCAGCCATTTTAGTTCGATTGCTCTTTGATCCTCAAAAGTTTCATTTGTTTGAGGTATGATACCATTTCTAAGATCTTGTTTTGTAATTAGAGTAAAAGGAAGCTTGATTTTGTTGATTGCACTTAGGAAACAAATAATCCTGGGGCATCAAACGCAACAAAATCGAACGCAGTTTTAATCGAACTAAATTACATCGAACGATTGAATTCGATTTTTGTTTCAGTTATCGAACGAAATCGAACACACATTTAATTGGTGCTACGTTCGGGACATCGACGGCCATAGTCCGAAAAAAGGGTAGTGTAAACAAAGACAGCGTATCAAGTTCGGTATTAACAATTAAGAGTTGGGACATCGTACGTTCAATTCAGTTGACGACTCACATTTTTTTCTGAGTTCGATGACTTCGATTTTCGTTCGATTGTCGACAAGAATAAATCGAACGATGAGGTTCGATATAGTTCGATGAGCTAATGTTTTTAGGTGTCATAGCAAGAAGGGGTCAGTTTTCGGCCGAGGTTAGACGTTTCTATTTTACTTTTTGTTAGATTTTCTTATTTTTTAAAAATATATTTCTTGTGGGGTGGTACACAGCTCATTTAAATGCAGGGTTCGACAAGGTCCCACAGTATTGGCTGAAAAAAATGATAAACAAACAACAGTGACAATGGACCCTAGCCCTAAAACAATAGAGCTGCGTGTCATTAAGATCCAAGGAAATTAGAGGTTCTAGAGAGCTGCGAACTATCCCTGGGTGTATTGTTTACAAACATTGACGTCATATTTCTTTTGATATTCAAATTTGTCAACCACGGAACAAAACAAGTCATTGTTTCAACAGCCAATTACAGGGTTGCCACAGTCAGAGAAAAGTCAGGGAAACGCAATCAGAGAAAAAAGGTCAGGAAAATGTTAGATGTTTGGCAAAGTCTGTGAAAAGTAAGGGAATTTAATTTCCTTTCAGAAAAACACGGTATAAATCGATTGATTTGTTACTGTTGAATCGGCGTGTGCAGAAACAGTAGTTTTGGCCAGCGGTTTCTGTTGTTTCTTTATTGCAGTTTACTGTATCTAAGGTCAGGGAAAATTGTTCAAAGATCAGTGAAAAGTAAGGGAAAGGTCAGGGAACTTTTTAGTTTCTGATGAGTGGCAACCCTGAATTAGGTTCTGGTTTGCATGTTAATAACAATGGGTGACGTCACGAGAAACATCGCTATTCACTCCTAAGTCCTGACCAATGCTGGTTCCAAGTTGGCGAAGATTCTAATAAAGACGGAATCATTTATTTCTTACCCAAACTTCAGGCTTGTATACTTTGTTGGGATTTTCTCAGTAAATACTGCAGCCTCGACGTTCTCATAAAAGTCTATCAAAAACTCGGTTCCTATTTAAAAAGTTTGTATTTGGGCAAAAAGGTCTTTTTGATGGATGACGGTACCCAACAATCTTGCTGAAAAAATCTATTTTGTTGATTTATTTTTCAGTTATTGACAGCTGAAGTAACCGCCGTTCAATATTGACTGAATTTCTGGGCGTCTTTCCTACAGTTCGCCTTGTTCCTGTCGGTGATTACTACAGATCTTCAGCTTATACGGCTGTGAACGCCTTCAACAAGCAGTATTAAAGGGCATTAACATTACTGTGAAAAAGTGACCGGCCGTTAGAACGTGTGACCGACTGATAAGTCTGTCTAATACTTGGAAAAGCATTCGCAAAGTCGCTTTGTCGCCTTATTAGACACAAAAATGAATTACCAGTTTCAAATCCGAGTTCAAGAAGATCAGAAAGATTTACTATTGCAGGCTTTAAATGAAATCCGTGCACAGAAGTTAATTCAGTTTGAAGTCTATGAGATTCCGAGCGGGCAGGGTACAAGTGATCAAGAAGGCGACGAAAGGAAAACAGACGGAGAAGATAGCAGTACTGACCAGGCCAACGATGCAGTAACTGTGGAAGGAATCCGAGACTTAGATCAAGATTCAGAGCCAGGAACACCAAAAGAAATAGCTGACTGTTTAGCAAAATGGTTGGATGTCAAAGGTGTAGCACGTGCGGAGTTTGCCAAATACATTGGCCGTTCCAAATCACATATGTCGGACATGCTAAAGCGACCTCCGTTATCCTTACCTAGCGGTTCTGGAAAAGCGGTGTGGATTAGGATGAAAGAGTTTCTATGTAGCAGCGCTCAAAGACAGCTATTTCTGGATACCGTGTCAAAGAAACCAGCTTCAAAAAGAAAGCGCTCCGCAATAGCCGCCGCAGCGGACCCGACATCAACTCCTGTCCCACTGAAAATCAAAATAAAGGCAACATCAACACCAGCAAAACTCAAGAAATGGCAAAAGGCCATGCTTGATGAGTTGTTTGTTAAATGCGGTGGAAGGCCCGAGGTTGAAACAGTGCGAAGAATCTGTTCAACTTTGCAGTTGAATAAACGTCAGGTAATTTCTAGACTTGAAAACATCCTCTGTTTCTAAAGTTATGTAATTTTGTACTTTAAAAGCATCATTCAGTTATTGCTCGTAAAAGATTCTGTGGCTGAAACAGAGTAAACAATGCGGAGATGTAATTTGAGTAAGGTGTTCTGACGCTTTTTTCTCCAAATGTATTCTGGGCTGATGAAGGCATCTTAAAAGCTTTGCAGCTCAAAGGGAATTTGTCCAATCCAAAGAGGGGGCGGAAAAATACATTATTAAGAGGTTTCCAAAAAGCGGGGTGGGGGTATACCTTTTCACTGTAATTGATTCAAAAGCATTTTGAAATTGTAAAATGCCTTTGATTAAGAGCGTTAGAGGAGCCCTTTTAGGGTTAGAGGGGATTAAGGTGTCGGACGCGCTTACCACTCACTGTTTGACAAACAGTGAGTGGTGAAGAACAAACACGAAAATATAGCTTAGACGATGTAGACGCGGCGGGGAATCGTGGACTCGACGTGACCTCTCACTAGTGTAGCTTACTAGGGAGCACATATTATAGAGTATTTTCACACACGTGACAAGCGGCCATGTTGAATATTTTGACAACAATAGAGTTCAATTCCCTGAGGATTGTTTTGGGACACCAATATGGCCGCCGTGACGTCATGTGAAAACACTCTACACTGATTATGCTAGATGATACCTTTGCCTTTAATATCTTTCCGATATTGTTTAATATCTTTGTCCAAGATTCTCTGTGAGACGTTGTCACGTTTATTTTAACAGGTTCAAGTGTGGTTCACAAATCATCGACAAAGGCAGAAGACTGGCGCGTACAAGCCAGGTGAATATTCTTCTGAAGACACGAAGACGAACAAGCAAGATGAACATTGAGCGTTGGGAAGATAACAAATTTCATGCTGCATGCCTTTGTGAAACTTCTGAATAACAATTTTTATCATTTCTGGCTCCGGCTAAACTGTGTTTCGTTTTAGGGACTCGATCGTATCAAGAACAGTGGCCCACCTGGAGATTCCTTAGGTGATCACCAGATGTTTCGATTTAGGACTTGCCTGCCTCTCTGAGCATCATTAATCCTTGTTTAGCTTCCTCTTGTGGCAGTACAAACAAACTTTTGGCTGTATGGAAGCAGAACCCACATTTGTAGTTGCACTGCCTTGGGAAATGATAGATAACACTTCGAGGGACGGTTTTTACAAGAGAAATTATTTCTGCCAGCTTGTAGGAGCTGGTTTGCCTGTGAAACAATTCGAAATCGCTTCCGCGCGAAATTTCCCTTGGAACGTGCTAGCGTTTCTTCAGTATCAGAAGAGGCAAGTTTCTCAACTTTTCTGTTTGCGAAAAATCTATTCGCGATCCAGTAGAGCAATATAATAAACGCAGAAACTGCCAGTACGATGACAACCATAAACGACATACTTTCTAACACTGTTACCCTCAGCTGTTCTTGGAAAACCAAACTTTTTTTCTCGGAATATTGATGTCAGAATTATTCAAGATACAATTAAAAAGTTTGTGTGCGATACCCTCGCTTTGAAATCGACAAAGGACAACGCGACAAATTTCCTGACGTTAGAGGATCCATCCCCAGTGTTCTCAATTGTCCAAGAGACACGTGACCAGCCTGTGCTCTCTTCTCTCTTCTCTCTCGCTCCGGGAAGGCGGGAAGATGAGAGACCCTGGGATCGAGTTTGGAGTAACCTATTACAATTCATGGCATTGCAATACCTTCTGTATCAACCTCGTTCCTGGAATTAATATTTACATTGCAATTTGGAGCTGACAGAGAATTTCTACTTAGTATGCCTATTTTTAATACAAGATCTTGCGTTGCGCGACATATTCAGCTACAAATGCCTGCTTGAAACCGAAGCGATCGCCCGTATTCGTTGTTTATAGGGAGTTTAAGAAAACCACAACGGCAACGGCAACGTCGCTAAACAAAAGGTTTAATGAGCAGAACAATGGCTTTGCACGTGCGTTATAGTTCTTGGTACATTTCTTTGTCGTCCTCTGCAAAAGAACAACGTGAAATGACAAAACTCTGCGTTATCTGCACAACGTGAACCACGAAGGCTAATTGTTTAAATTTCTGTGTTCCAGATTGAGTTTTGAGACAGTTATGACAGTTAGAAACAGACTAAATTACTTCAGGGTATCGAGAGATTCGTAGGTAAAATATAAATTCATTTTTTAATCGACGTCGTTCTCGGTGTCGCCGTCGAGGTTTCTTAAACTCCCTATTATTTATATCACTTCTGTGACATTTTGTTTGACAATAGAAATCATAATCAAGTCAAGTTATTTAAGAAAAGGAGAAAAAAAAGAAAAAGAAGACACGAACTTGAATCGTGACTCAAAGTTTAATGACTCGGGCTCGAACTTGACTCGTGCTACGACCAAACCCCGAAGGAGCGCGGCCTCTGGAGACGACAATAATGTAGTGAAAACGGTCATTTCTGTAGGTTCCGCGGGTTGCGCAGGTCCTCTGGTTCCACGGGTTCCGCGGTCTACAGTTCCTCAGCTTACTATCACCCCTGATATTGTACCCAGGTTTCTCTCACGCAGCTGTTACGAACACAGAATTTTCGATATTCCTTCACACTTTACGGAATTTTTGGCAATTTCAAGGTTTCCTGGTTCAATATTAATTTAAAATTTATCTATGCAATAATACTTATAAAATCTAACCCTCAGTTGTTCTTCTGTCCCGCCTAGATTAGCTTTTGCTACCCGCGGGAAAGTGTAATTAAATGAAATTAAATATTGGTAAGAAAGTTTTGTTGTTGTTGTTCACCGCGAGATTTAGAGGCAACGCCGTGAGACCGTGAGATGGCATCAAACCGTGAGTCTCGCGGTCAAACCGTCTAAACACAAACATTTTACAGTTTATTTAGTCCATATCCAACAATAGAAATGTTTAGAGGGGGTAAGTTTCTAAAGAAACTGTGGTGCTGCATCGGTGGGAAGTATAACAACATAATTTTGTTTTATCAACTAGGTTGATAATGTGAATTGGCCACCGTAAAGAGATTCAAGAGCTGACGTTTCGAGCGTTAGTCCTTCGTCGGAGATAATCAAGGACTTGTGGGTCGTGCGTTTTTTTATATAAAGAAAGATGGAGCTTCGCTATTGGCTGGTGCCTGGTAACGTGAAAACAACGGAATAAATTAGTTGAATGAAAAGCGTTCGTTGATTCCGTGAGGATTAAGAGTGCCGATTTGGAAAATAGATTTTTGTTCCAGAGTTTTGCGGCTTTCCGTGTTTTCTTGGTGAAGGGAAAGGCCGCAGACTGCCATATGCCTTAAATAGAAATGTTCCTTTAATACTTGTAGGAGGTCATTAGGAGCCAATCAGCTCGCTAGTCCAAAATCTGGACTAAACTGACTTCGCTCCGACGAGGGGCTAACGCTCGAAACGTCAGCTCTTGAATCTCTTTACGGTGGTCAATCCACAAGTATCTTTTGAAACTTACCCCCTCTGACTTAAACAGGATCGGCGTAATCAAAGAAATAGCGCTCCGGTATAGAGGCTTTTCGCGCGGGTCAAAACAAAGACAAAGACCGAAACCGGAAACCGCGCATGAAATGCCTCTGGCACCCAGGGTAATGTTAACGTGTGTCTGTTCAGTAATAGATCACTGATGACGTCAAAATGTGGTAAGAAAAAATATTGGCACACTGGGCGATTTTTTTCTTCTTCACGCCTTCTCTGATCTATTGCTGAACGAACACATGGCAACATGGAATGGAGAAACAAAATTTAAACGTCATCAGTGCGTGTGTCCTTTAATAGATCATCGGTAGAAAGTAATCAAAATGCGAGCATAATTAATTGGGCTTATGACATAAACCCACTTTCTCCTGTGGCCTCATTATCGCATGTGAGAACTCTGCTGATTATTTTATATTTCAATTAATTTCGTTCATCTCTTCGTGCACTAGAGACAAACTAGTTACAATGTCTTGAATAGTTCAGTGATTGATTATATCAATTAATTAATTTAATCAAGTAATAGTTAAAGAAGCTTTATACTGTGATAATTCCTTATATATGAGTCATGTAAATAAGGCAAGGATGCATGCAGAATCAGTCTGGCCGCTTAGGACCTGAGAGCTAATATAACCGGAAGCGGAATTAAGGCCGAACTAAAATGACATTGCTCCCATGAAGTTCCCATGAGGCTTCATGAGCTCGACCTTGGGAATTTCCCCTAAAAACTCTTCGATACTTGGTTCATTTATTGACGTTTTTAATGGAAGCTTTAGTAAAAAAATATCGAAACAATGAATAGCTATAGAGGACTTTTACTGGAGCTGTCGAATAGCTTGACATCTTCGGACCTTGAGGGGCTGAAATTCCTTTGCCGAGATGTTATCCCAGCCGGAAGAGCAGAGAGGATTAGGCGGCCGTTCGAGTTCTTCGCTGCACTGGAACAACTCAACATGCTGTCTGAAGAAAACCGTGATTTCTTGGCTTCAAAACTGATCGCTATCAACAGAAATGATTTGAGGAATGCACTTTTAGGAATACAAGGTAGAAATATCACTGTAGTTAGCAGCAGCATTGTAGCTGTTGAAGTGTATGATTGTGCATGCATGTAGGCTAGATCGCTAGTTCCTGCTAGTTCACGTTCATTAGTTTCAATGAAACATTCTGTACGATTGCTTTGATGTTACTGACTCGCGTTCCATTCGTAATCACCTAAAATGCTTCCTCCACCTCTACGAATTAAACGGGACTTGTGTCCAGTTCTATGATCTGTAAAATTTGTGTACAAGTTTGCAAATTGTCTGGTAGTCTGACATGCAAATTCAAAGGACTAAGGCTTTAGGCGCCCTATAGATCTTTGAGTGGTTAAGATATTATTGCGTTCTCGTAGCGAAAACGGCTCCAACAGATGTCTGATCTCGACTTCAGGAGCATGATAGAAGCTACTAAAACATTGAAACGGTGATCTGGGCACTTGTTAATTTTCCCGGGGTGGGGGCATTTGAACTGCTTTTTGACCCGGGGGTTGCCTGGGAGGGGGGATGTGAGGGGATGTTGAAGTTTCAATTTGACAGTCCTCCTCCCGGCTACCTGAAGTTATAGTCAATCACACACTACTGTCAAAAAGAATCAAATTAATAAATTTGAATCGAAATCCACTGATTGCAACAGAATCAGATGGGAGGCTCGATTTCTAGCCACTGTTCAGAGCGAAGACCGGACGCGAGAGAGCGGTTGAAATTGAGCCTAAACAGATGGATGTCATTTCCATAGTGCACTTCCTGAGGTTCCACCTTAGTAAGTAACATAATTTTTCAAAAGCATCAAATCCATGTACTGTTGGTCAAGTTTTCACTGCATGGCTACTCTTAGTTTTATTTTGGAAAATGATCCTGATACAAACAAAATTATTCCTTTCAGGAGATCAGAATGTTCAAGGTGCAAACATAACAAGTAAGTATGTATGTATTAGTTTAGACAACATGTCTATCATGAAGCCTATATATAAGTCCCTTAAATTAACTGAGATTTCTTGTATTGGAAAATAGTACAGGTGAAACTCGATTTACAGAATATTATAATGGTTTACTCTGTTTACCATAATCTCCTAAATTATTCTATAAATCCTCAATAGTTGTACAGTGTAACGGCCAAAATTATGCAACTCAATATGTTTTTGAGGCAATTGTGCTTATCTTGACTTGTTTGTCTCATTAATTTACAGTTCCAGCCCCATTGGAAGAAGCACCAACTGGTCTGTACAATGGTATTGTTCCTGATGCTTTGATTCATGACCTTGTAGAAGATCTTAGTACAAGCTGGCGAATGCTGGGCAGACGCCTTGGGCTTTCAGAGGGTGTGATAAAGAACATAGATTCAGAGCATCGCCGTGTTATAGAAAAAGGCATGGCAATGTTTGGGGAATGGAAGAACAGGAGGACTAATGCCGCAACAATGCAAGCATTAAGGGATGGCCTAGAGAAAATAGGAAGGCGTGACCTATCAGAAAAAGTGAGAGGTACATGTCTGCAGTATTTTGTTTACAGTCTTTCCCGTAAAACCGTGAACACCAGAAATGTTTGTGGAATGTTATTGTGTTACAAAGAAAAAGCAATCAGGTGTGAGAAAACTAAACCGCAAACAGCAACGGTCATTAGTTTGTTGTTTTGAGGTGTGTTCGCGTGTTCAGAAATTTGCTGTGATTGGTCACTACACAATAAACATTCCAGAAATTTTTTCCTGTGTTCACTGTTTTACAGGAAAGACTGTAATATGACAGCTTGCCACTGGATATGAACAACAAAATGAAGGCTTTGTTATAAAAATTGCACTGCACAATGTTACCTACATCAAATTCAAATTGAATATTTTGCATCAGATTCAAATTGAATGTTACTTACATCAAAAAGATCTTACGTCTTCATCAAAGAGATTGTGCAGGTTTAGGGGGGAGAAGAAAGGTTGAGTAGGGGTAGAGGAATGAGAGGTAGTAGGGGGGATGGATGACTTTTTTAAAGATAAAAATAAAACCTAGATTAAAAAAAATACCTAGTTTAAAAAAAATCACCTGCTGACAATTTTGATATGTAACCTATCCATGCAAAACAATAACAAAGAGAATATGAATGTCAGCAGTATTCCAAACCAATGTTTCAGCTCATCAAGCGCTCCTAAATTAAGCGATTTGTAATGGCGAACTATTAAATAAATAAAACTTACGCGTAAGCGCCGTACTTCAGTATTAAATAGCGCATACTATGTACGCGCTATTTAATACTGAAGTGTAACATATCAATGAATTCAGAACAAAAATGTAAAGAAATCTTGAGACTACACAGACTGGAAATCAACTTGAACATTCAGTTAAATTTGATTTAAGATCTATTGATGATCTATTGATGAAGCTGGTTAGTAGGCACTCAGTTGACTGTACAATCTCTGTTTATAGATTTTGCATTAAGAGAACAACAAGAACTCTTCACGGCTGCAGTGGAACATGAAACAGGTCTGTGACCAGCAGAAAGTGTTTGGCACATTAATGCCTTTGTTGCAGTTTTTCCTTGCATTTACCCATTTAATAACTGAATTTCTCTATTACTTACTGTGAGTAAATAAACACAGTGATTCTGTACACGATGTGTGTACATTATGCGTGCTAGTTGTGAAGGCCATGGAGAGAGATTTCTTGTAAAAAATGTAAAAAAAAACGTAAATGTTATTTATAGTGGTCATGCACTTATAGCTTCATAAGCAGTAAGCTTAGCTGAAACAAAGGAAATGAACATAATATAACATGGTCAAATTTTCCAAACTACGAATCTCAGACATTTTTCAAATCAATATGTTTCAAATAGCTAAATTCATGTGTTACTATCATAATAATAATTATTTTACCTCTGGTGTTTCTCAACTTGTTTTCTATGAATAGTCAAAATTATCCATAGCTACGACTCTAGAACAGCCAATAATTACCGAGTGCATCACTGCCGAGCCAATCTCAAAAAAATTCTCAATTATTTTTCAAGGTCTAAAAATCTGGAACCTTCCACCTTAACCACAATAACTACCCTGTCAAGTTATCCTAATTTTAAGAATAAATTGCTTGAATGTTTAGTAAAATAATCATTGAATTTGTCCAAGCTGCACACTTGTAGCATTATCTTTTGTTAATACACTGTGATGTACAAGGTGGCCTCAACTATAAGCCCGGTGGTTTCCAGAGGTCACCTCGCCATATATTAAGCCCTATATATTTTTGTAATGTTAAGAAAATAGCCAAAGAAATGATGATCATGATGACAAGCCCCAACAGAATTTCCTAAGTCTAAGTGTGCTTAGATCAAGTGGTCTAGATTTGGGCCCCAGCTGAGGTCATTGTCTTGTGTTCTCGACACTTGAGTTTTATATGTGGAGTAACTTTATCCTGTACAGTCGAATAATTTATGTCTGAATACCAGCCAACTGTTAGGGCAAGGTGGCAAAATGCTGGGTGTTTAACCAGTGATTGGAGGTTAGGTTTTAATAGCATTTTATCCAGGAGTGTTTAGCCTGCACTTTAGTTTAAAAGGAGCTCTGTCACGATAATTTGAGTCGTTTTTTGTGACAAACCAAATTCCACTTAAAATGAAGAGAAGAGGTGATACTGAACCAAAAAGGAGCAAGGATGGCTAAGGATGGGAAAGATTGAGATTTCAAATGACAAATTTGAGAAATGTAGGCTAAATTTTTCAAATTGCACAAGCCATGACATAGCTCATTTAAAGCTCAAAAGGGTTCGTTGATTTCATTTTTCTTCTACCATAGCAGCACCAGTTGCATGTTTTGCTTTGAGGTCTTTAGTATTGATTCATTGCATCATTTAATATATTAAATTATGTTCTCCTTTGGTTGGTCATATTTTACAAATGGCTAGTGCTTATACCCCATGTAAAACTGTGAAAAATAATTAAAATAGATGAAATACATTTTTTTATCCACAGTGGAGGAAAGGGGACCTTTTCCTAATTTAAATGACTTCATTCCTGCATTACCGGTTTATCCACCATTACCAACTGGTACACAGCGTCAACCAGAAGAGCAGACAGAATCCAATCAAAGGCCTTTGGCTGCTCCAAGTGTGAGAAACCCATCTTTCCCAATGCCTCGTGCTGCTTCAGGTGGCCGGGATCCATCTGCTTTAAGGCCTGCTGGAGCAGCTGAAGTAGCTGCTGCTTCAGGTCACTGGGATCCACATGTTTCAAGGCCAGTTGGAGTAGCTGAAGTAGCTAGAACAGCTGGTTCAAATCCAGTGGTGGCAGTGCATCAGCCTGTTCCAAGTCATTCAGATCCACCTGTTTCAATGCCTGCTGGCACTCTAGGTCATTGGGATCCACCTGCTTCAAGGCCTGCTGGCACTTCAGGTCATTGGGATCCACTTGCTTCAAGGCCTGCAGCTAGTGTAGGCGGTCTCCGAGATCAGACCCGTCCTGTGCAGCAGGCTTCCCAAGGTCATTTAGATCTGCCTGTTTCAGTACCTGTCAGTGTTCCAGTTAGTGCCCCTATACAACAAAGGCAGCCAGCTGCTCACATCACAACAGGTGGTCACAATATCTCTGTTTCAATGCACCCAAGTCATAGGTTACCATCCACTTCTGTGCCACTACCTGCTCTTGGTCATGTGGACACAGTTCATATCTCACAACCTGCAGCTTTCCCAAGCGTCACTAGGGATCCTTCACGTCAAACACATCCAGCTGCTCCAAGCCTTGCAGATCCATCGCTTCCATATCCTGTACCAGTCTCTCAACCGACTTGGAATGATCCCTCCCTCTTGAGCCAAGCTGCAGCAGTTGAGCCAATTGACAGCAGTCCATCTGCCTTAGCTCAAAATAATTCATCAACTGATGCAATCCCTGAACGTAGAACTGCAGAAGCTAACTTAAGACAAGTGCATGGTTCTGCTAATGGAAGAGGCTTTACTGGGCGCGACATCACAGATCATGGTCTTGACAATAGCACTAGAACAAGTGTTCCAGTAGCATCTGCTCCAAGACTGCAGCTAACATCTGATGGAAGTTACCTGGACCCTGAAAAATATGAGCCGGTAAAATTTTTAGGATCTGGAGGATTTGCTAAGGTAAAAATATGCATCCTAGTTCTTACCAAGTGAACATAGCCCATGTTAATCAGGGGCCAGATTGTTCAAAGACTGGATAATGCTATCAATCTGATAAATCCCTTTATTATACAAACTTCTGGCACTGTTTTGCAAGGATTTCTTGCCCTAAGAAATTATTGATAATGTTATTGAACACACCTAAAATGATAAATTTTGTAATTTTACTCTGATGATGTCAATAATAATAATAATAAATTGAATATTTAACCAGGATAACCCTTCAGTACAAAGTACTGTTATCAACGGGGTCCTGCTGACTAAGAATTAAAAACTAGTAATAAAATAAATACATATTAAAACGAAAAAAAAAGCACTGAGTTAAAAAAACCATTAAAAACCACAATAAAAATTACAATAACTGTGACTATCATGACTGTGTGACCCTTTTTCTGCACTTATATTTGCTGGTGCATGGTCAAAACTTTTGAGATCTTCTACGGACCTCGGACTTCTTGATAAGTTTGTAAACTTTCGCAAAATGTCTGATCTATAACCTTCAGACAATATTTCAAAAACTGTCAGTATGTTTATGAAATAAATAAAATATTATACATGGCTGATTGGAAATATGAAATTTCTCTTCTCTTACCCCAAAAAATCATGCATAAATGTTTTTTGTTTCAAGAGTAACTGCCAAAATACATTAGTAATTTTTGGTGTTAAAGCTTCATAAATTAACAGAGCAAAGGAGATTATTGATTTTAGTATATCAAGCCACCTTAAGTCAATATCCTACTCCCAAGTAAAATAATAATTATTGAGTTGAACTCTTGAAGGAAAATTTCATGTCTTTGCACACCCATGTATTATAATTCTATATAACCAAATTATGCTCATTCTGTTACTAACATGTCTTGGTTATCAATTTTCAGGTTTATCTTTGCATTAGTAAACAAAATGGAAGAAGGATGGCAGTTAAAATGTGTGACCTTGGTGTGAACGATCATGAAACACAAAAGGTATAGGCTGGACAATTATTGCAAAATGAGAACGTCCAGAAATGTGTAGAATAGTCTGTTTAGATAATTCTTATCTTAGGGATGGTGCATTGGTGAGAGTAGCGGTCATTGCCTTGCAAATCAGTCGGGTTAGATAAGCTGAAGAAGTAGTGGGCCTCTTGGTGCGAAGCTTTACCATGTGTGCAAATGGCTCTCAATTAGGCTTGTGCATACTTTTGTTTGGACATTCAGAAAATGTTTGTGGTGGGCTCTTTTTGTTCTAGATATTGTACACATTATGTAATTTGTGAGAATGTTTTGTTTTGCATGTCTCTTCTGGCTTTGTAGCAAACAGATGCAGTTTCAAAGGAAGTGAAAATTCTCTCAGCTGTGAAGCACAAATACATTGTGGACTTCCTATATGTAGAGAAAAGTCACAATACTCTGTTATTGTTTTTGGAGTACATGGAAGGGGTAAATAATACATCCATGATTTAATTATATTTATTGTGTTATGAAAATGGTTCTGGTTCACTAACTATTTCACTCTAAAAGTCATGATCGGTTATGTGGTTGTACTTGCAACTTTGGAGTCTGTGGATGAAACCCTAGTGTGTGACCATTAAAGTGAAAGCTATATAATATTGAGCAGTTCTTTTATGTTGGACAATGGGGTTCTAACTTTTTGAATTAACATTAACAATACTAATGCCTGTAATACCATTTGTTTTCACTATAAATGCTTTTTCAATATCATGATGCTTTTCAATTTTAAACTTGACTCTCTTGGACATGAAACGTTTATACTTTTTAGGGCTCAGTGGAGGCGTTCTTGAGACACAAAGGTGCCATGCAAGAACCTTTGGTCAGAAAGTTTACAAGACAAATCCTCACTGCAGTTGACTGCCTTCACAACAGAGGAATTATTCACAAGGATATTAAAGGTTATATTTTCGGTTAACTCATTCTTGCCGATGCCAGGGCAGTTATTGGGGGTAAGGGGAAATTGAAACACCAATAAAAATGTTGCAAAGAAAAGTCGTTTTAAAACCAAGCCATTCAATTTTGCTGCCACACGAGACCTAGCGGTCTTTTTTAACGCAAGCTAGCTGATTATTTTTTGTCGGTTTGGTCTTTGTTTGAGGAATAACCATCGTGTGCAGTTGTTCTTCTTGTTACTGTTTTTGTTATGTAGGTGATTTCTTTTACATGTTGATGTATATAATGACATTCCTACATGAAACAACCGATACATGGCGACATGTCGTACTCCTTTCCTGAGGGGGATTGTCAATAAACACAGTCATTTTGTTGGGCTATTTTGGTCACCAAACAGTGATGTATTTAATGACATAAATCCATTTATAACCAGCTTTAGCCTTTTTACAATCTCCTCAGGAAAGTGGGGGTTATGATTATGCCGTTCGCAATTCGGCTACAACAACTCCCCCTTCCCTGTGTACCCTAGCAGGGGCTGGTGACGGGGGTAGGTGGCAGGAAAAATTTCTGAAGCTAGTGAAGTGGTGAAACTTTGAGCCTTCTCTGATGGCGTGCTAGGTAAAGAAGGCCGCGGACTTGGCAAACTTCCCTATTATACTCATCACCACCACCGGCCTAGCTTGTGATTGGATATCACTATACAATGCAATACAATAGCCTGGTGACGAATCGTTATAAAATTACATTATGCTTTTGGCATGATGTTTGGTTATAGTTTTTACTCAGCAAAATGTGCATTTAACTACATTCACATGTTTTTTGTTTCAAAAATTTTCTAGATCACCACTTACCTATTATTACTATTTCACCGAAAAGATCAGATTCATATTAAATAAAATGTTTCTTTGTATAATTGGCGAATCTTAGGGAACTTTAATTATGCTAGTATTCCCACCTCTTTTACATCCAAGAGCTAATTTATTTAGAATTTCTGTAAAATATAATTGGTTCTTTTTTTATCTCAGGTGGGAACGTTTTATTGGATGAGCGTCAGATGAATGTAAAACTTGCAGACTTTGGAATTTCGACAGTTATGAATGTAAGGATCTTACTCACTCAAGTTAAAATATAAACATTCTATTGACAAAATGTATAATAGAAATTTAATTGGAACTGTGTGTAACATAGACTTTCTCAAAGTCGTTTGCTTCTCGTTTCCGGTTTGACACATAGAAACTCTTATACGTTTGTCCCAAGACAGAAACTTTTTTTATAGCCAGAGATTCCATTTCATTCCACATAATTATTCTACCCATGACATGTTTTTGATAGATTGTTTTGAATTGTACAGAATTTAATTACCGCCACTGGAGGTCTGATGACTACCCATACAGTAGCTTCTTTTCACTGGACGAGTCCTGAGTTACTTGCCAAAAAACCGTTTGGAAGAAACACTGATATATGGTAACAATGTCATGTACATGTAAATATGTAGCACTTGCTCGCAGTTATTAGATATTAAGTTCCTTGATTATTTTACACTAACACTTGATTATTGATCCAGCTCCACCTCTTCCTCGTCCTCCACCTCCTCGTCTTCCTCGTCCTCCACTCCCTCCTCCTCCACCACCTCCACTCCCTCCTCCTCCACCACCTCCCCTCCCTCCTCCTCTTTCTCCACCTCCTCTTCCTCTTTCTCCACCGCCTTCTACCCCTCCTCCATGTCCTCTTCCTCCTGCTTATACGCCTCATTGCCCTTCCCTTCCTTGATTTCCTCCTCTTTCACCTTTTCCTCTTTCTCCACCTCCACCTCCTCCTACCCCTCACCCTCCTCCTTGTCTTACTCTTCGTCCCCTCCTTGTCCTCCTTGTCCTCCTCTTCCTGCCTCCTCCGCCTCCGCCTCCTCCTCCTCCTCCTGCCTCCTCCTCCTCCACCTCCCTCCCCCACCTCCCATCCCCCTCCCTCCCATCCCCCTACTCCTCCTCTTCCTCTTCACTGTGGCTTGACAGGGTTCTTATGCTTGTTTTTTACCCTTGGTACTCTCAGGAGTGTTGGGTGTACTGTGGTTGAAATGCTGACAACAAAGCCGCCTTTAATGAAAGAGGATTTGAACTTTAGCCAAAGAATGTATAAAATCGTAAGCCATGACGTTCAACCACCTCAAGATTGCACTTCTCTAGCGTTTGGATTTCTATCAAAATGTCTCTGGTATGTGGCGGTTAACATCATTGGAAATAGCGAAATTTTCGATGTAGAATTTAAGCACGAAACTTCCCTTGCATGGTGGCGAAACAGTAAGCGCAATGTACATCGATTCAAGTGCTCCAGCTTAAAGTCCTAACTGGAATTATTGAAGTGTGTTTCTGGGCAAGACAAATACTCGGATTGCTCCATCCACCAAGTTGATAAATATAAATGGGTACATCCACTTGGGGTAACCCTGCGATTGACTAGCATCCCATCCAGGGGGGAGTAGAAATACTCTCTGTCGCTTCATGCTACAGAGAGTATACGCTCTGGCCTGATGGGTCACTTAAGGTTCGAATGCAGATTTTAGTCTTTCTTGTACCTTTCGTGAGTTACCATACGATAGATCAATTTCGATATTTTAAAATTCAGCCTAAAACAATAGACCTCAGCGTGAAGCTCTGGGGAATAAACTATAGAGTTTGTGGGGTTTATTCCGCAGAGCCCGTAGTGATGTCTGTTGCTTTAGGCTGAATTTTAAAATATCGAAAACCAGCAATTTGACACTCCAAAAATTCCTGCAAAGCTGAGCACGAGATTTCTGCCCTACGATTTTGTGGTTTGACCAATCATAAATCACATTTGTGACCTTAAACTGCCAGCGCCGTAAACTTGTGCTTAGTGTATCACTGTTGGAGTTCTGGAGTAGCCGACAGGGGGGCATTGCACAATAATTCTAGTGCTGTGTTGTTTATTTTTTAGTGAATGCAACGTTCGACCATCTGCTGCTGAGCTGTTAGGGAATGATCCTTTTGTGAATTTTACTGAAGAAGAACGGAATCAGCTGGCTTGGCTGTTTACCTGATTGTCAAGCTTTAAGAAGCTCCGTCACGCAAGGGACTTGGTCTCGCAGTGGACTAGGTCACACAATGGAGTTACTCGCTTAATGACTGGGTCGTGCAATTTAGGCAATTACAGTGCTGACCAGTTGACTGGTTATTGAATTAACGGAGATATCACATTAACAGCTAAGAGCTGATAAGATGCTCAAAGGGAACACGGAAATCCAAGAAGGAATCTGGATGGACAAAATTAGGGAAGATAACGGATTGCATCGGGCTAAGCTTGACCAATCTCGGCGCGACTTTTTATAACAGCCATTGCTTTATCTCGGTTTGTACGTAGATGTCATTTAAAATGTTCTGAAATAATCCTTGGTCATAATCTTGCCGATAAAATCAGTAAAAGGTCAGGGAAAATGTTAGATGTTTGGTTAAGTCAGTGAAACGTCAGAGAATTTTATTTCCTTTCAGTAAAGCATGGTGGAACATGATTGATTTTGATACTGTTCTCGAGAGTGGCATGTGCTGAAGCAGTAGTTTTGACCAGTGTGTTCTGTTGTTTCTTTAAAATCTAAGGTCAGGGAAAATTGTTCAAAGGTCAGTGAAAAATCAGGGAAACGTCAGGGAACTTTTTAGTTTTTGGTAAGTGGCAACCCTGAAAATACTTCCTCTGCCAATTTGAGGTCTAGAGCCCATCTTGAGCGAAAATAAACAGTATCACCTTTAATAGGAACTCGCATAGATTAGTTGCTATTGGTTACACGAAGCCTATTTACTGATTAATCCACAGACAGCCCAAGCTCTAGATTTGAACCGTCAAACAATATGGCTTCAAATTATAAGGGTTTGTATGGGAATTCTGAGAAATGATCCATACGGTAAAATACGGTAAAATTGTCAATTAAAAAGGCTTACCTTGTTCTATTTTAAGACGGCTTTTATAGGTGAAATAACCACACTACAAGCAAGCACAAATGGCAAAAATTCTACCTGCTGTTATGGCGTTTCTACGCCCGCTACAACACCATGTTAATCTCCCTGATGGCCGAACTGGAGAAACTGAACTCACACTAGAACATGATATTTTTTTAAAAAAATAATACACTCTTAATACATACTTGTAAACAGGTGTTTTGAAAACTGAGTCATTTGCATTCAAAATCCCCGTCAGCATTATCTGTGCAGTTTCAAAATCTTAAATTTCCTTTTTTGCTGCATAGAGTAATATTCACTTGCTACAAGTTTTCGCTCCCGGATGCAGTAAAATTACTCGTTTTTCCATTGAAATTACTAGTTTTGGTTTTTATAATGCGAGAAAGGAAACCCAATATTAAAATTAGACTCGACAAATATCAATAAATAAATGTGAAAGCAATCTTATGAAATCTCTTTTGGCCCGTCGCGATCGCTTTTTACAATTAACGAAAGAAGAAAGCGATTCGCTGTTACTGTCGAAAATTTATTTAGACTCCTTGATTGTGATCTTGGTAATGCTTTCGACGCTTTAGCTCTGACAAAACGAATTTAATGCTATACTAAATTAAAATCGAGTCTACTTTAGTAATTGACGAATGAAACAAACGAATATTAATTTTGTGTTTTGATGATTTTTAAAGGGGAGAAAGCGATGTATTTTCTTTACACTAATAACTTACTGAGGTCGGTGTATTAAAGCTTTGTTTCAATGTGAGATAACTTATAGAAAGCGCCTAGAAAAAAAATGGCTTTTTAGGCATGGAAATAAACTTTTAATAGCTTTGTCTCGTTAAATTTGCTCGGCAGGTGCAGGACATTATCATTGTCAATTTTCGGAAGTTGTTTCTCATTCGCTTAGCAACATTAAAGTACGTCACGGGTTTATGTTTTGAAACAGGACGCACAGCTGAGAAATTCATCGGAACTGAAAAGCGAAAAGATGACCGAGAAACCGCCGCTTTATCCCGTTCAACAACCACCAGGTTCGGGGTTTTCACAGCCTGGTTATCCACCTTCACAGCCAGCTTATCCACCTCAACAACCAGGTTATCAACCCGTCGTTGCTTATCCGACCCAACCAGGTTATCCAACGACCACAACGACAACCATTATTCAACCGACGGCTGTAGTCACAGCCCCCAGTTTCGGCGAATACCCCGTGGCCATTACATGCACGAACTGCCGAGCGAGTATTGTGACAGCTACCAGCTATGTTACTGGAACTCTAACGTGGCTCGCTTGCCTCGGATTGTGCGTCATTGGGTATGCAAAGTCAAATTATCTCGCCTACCTTTCAGTTGCTATTTCAAATAATTTTCTTGTGCGATGTTTATTATTTAAATTGCAACCCCTGAAAGGAATTGTGTTCAGCGATTATATTGCTCCAGCGTTCATCAAGACATAAATTTCACTGTATGGCAACCAACATTCATATAAAAAACCAATTTGCTTGAAAAAAAGAAACTGTCGCCAAACCAAATTACCTTGAATCGGTTGCCAGTACATTTTGGGAATATCGCACAACTTAATAATTTGGCATTTTAGCGTTTTGCTTCATTCTGTTACAATGTCACGTTACTGGAGTTCATTTTGATAATTTCAAATTATTTTAATTTATTTTATTAATCGGTTTGAAGCAGAGGCCAGTAGAAACAAATTTAACCTGAAAACTAATTAACGGTCAGATCTGTTTCAATTTGCATATTTTACAAGCTTAACTTAACGTAAAAGTTTGTAAATAAAATGCATCTCATGCATGCTAATCCACATGGCTTTAATCTCACCAGATTGTGAGAGCTTCTTGCGAACGTAGAACTTCATCGCAATGTTATATTAAAAATATTGGTTTTTATCCCTCCAGAAGAAAATTTGTAAATATTTTAATCCCATAGCACTGTCACATTAAGTCCGCAGCTGCGTAATATAAATACAAATACAAACATAAACTTTAACGACACTTACTAAAAAGAGCTTTTCGGTGACAATAATGAGAATGTTAAAGCTAACATGAGACATTGAATTTTTTTCAAGAAATGTATCCACTCAAATTTATTTTTAGGCATTAAAAGCTTATAAAGCCTAGCCAGATTAAAGAAAAGGAGAAAAACTCGATTGGCTTGATACAATTATGGAAACCTAGTATAGTTTACATTGTAGGCCATTAAAATAACAGAGACTAACCCTGCATTAAAATACCAAATCTTCTTGGAAGCTGATGTAATTCAAGACTGTCTGATCAAATTATAGAGTACCCTGTGTAAAGTTTTACGTGGCAAATGAAATGTATAATGTATGGACGAATTGGTTTTTTTATCGAGAAAAGTAGAAATTCGTTCCACGGTTCTCCATTTTTCGCAAACAGCATTCCACATTTAACAACAACAACAACCATTTTATTTTTCTATTAAAGTATACAGATACAGCAAAAAACTAAACTGAGATAACTGACAAGAAAAGTTACTCAGGATAGGAAACACTGAATCGAGCTGAGTAGTTACAAAAATTATTGTGCTTTATTAAATGGATTGGGGAAAAGAAAAGAAAAGAAAAGGAAAGGAAAAAACAGAATCTAAATAAGTTAGTAACAGTACCATTTATTGACAGATCAAAATTCTACATAAGTTAATTAATAGCGACAGGAATTTAAGAATACTAAGCTAGCATTAGGCTCGATGACCAGCCGCTGTTCGGGAATCGGAGCCCGCGCTCGGGAGGAACGAAGACCGTACTCGAGAAAGCGGCGGAAATCTAGCCTAAGCTAGCATTGGACATGGGAACGTAGGAATTGTTTAGTCATGGTTTGCTTAAATGAACGCAGAGATAGAAGGACCAGATAGAAGGATTAAACTTACCATTTTGTTTCCTATTTCATTTAATCTTAGATATATCGTGTAAGTGGACCTGTTTTCCTTATTCACACAGACTGATTTTTCAATATTTCAATCCTTGCTTGATATCGATCAGTGAGATGTTCGTGGACAAAAAGCGGAAAGCTTTATGTCGATGAATATATTATTTAAAATTAAACTGCTGTTTAATTAAACTGTACCATTGTTATTTTCTTATAGATGTGACGTTGGGTGCTGTTTGATTCCGTTTTGTGTTGATCCTTTGAAAGATGTCATCCATACTTGCCCATCTTGTTATGCTCAAGTTGGAGTGTTTCGCCGAATGTAACAACCAATTAACACAGTCCACGATTCCTCACAATTTAAAAGCCTTGAAACTAATTTAACTAGATTGGACTAAAGTAAAACCACCTTTCGAAGATCTTTGGGACTGCTTGTTAATGATTTTTCGTAAAATTATTGGCGAGAAGTTTGTACCGCTTTTCGTTTGTCTATACGTACAAAATTAATGCAACATCGAAAGCGTTTTCCGGCACTACACCAAATTTTTTTATTGAACTAAAAGGCGTGTAGTCATGCGAACTATAAAACCAACACAGGCAAAACTTTGTTAAGGTTTTATATTAAAAGGAAATTAAACTTCACAAATAATTTTGTCTTTGACGCATACGGTGCTAGCGTACTCATAAAGTGTTTTGAATTGCAGGGGATTAAGATAAAAGCGAACTGATTTTAAACTCTGTCTGTGGAAACAAATGCGAAACCCCCGCGCGCGTCAGCTGAAAAATGTTTGTCGTCACGTGATCGTCAGCACTACGAAGGGATGAAGCTCTGGGGACAAGAGGAGTATTTAGTATGCAAAATCATTTTCAATTCCATTCAGTCATTTGGGGAAGAAGTTGTTAAGAACACTGCATTCAGTACTTCAGTTTTTCCATGCTGAAAATAATGATCTGGACATTTCATTTCGACCTAAACGAATCGATTCTATGAATATGAAAGCCGGCAAAATTGTTGAAGCGTTGTAGACTAAGCTCAATGAAACACGGTGAAGAAATGGGATGGCTGATAAAAACACAATACCGGGCTTGACAGTCCTTCCGATCCGTAAATGAGAGCTAAAACGCTTGTGACCTCAATATCGCATTCGAGTGGATGGGCGTGGTCGGGTTTGCAAGGATGGATTCCAAGGCAATTTGTACGAATTTGGCGTATTTCCGTATTTACGACGAGTTTTGAGAGATACATATCAACGAAGCAGAAACACTGATTAAAAAACTTTTCAATGGACTTAGGGAATTGAAAAGCCGCTTCATCGCAAAAGACTGAACGCAGTATTGGTTTAATTTATCACAATTTATTTTAATTCCCACAGATTAAATCATTGATACGTCATCAATGACATCATGATTATATGTAATGAAATGAAAACTTTATTATTGTGTCGAAGTCGCTAGCGTACAGTGTACACTAATACCCCAATTGGAAAATAACATAGTAATCTTTGTTTGTCCCCCCAAAATTTTGCATAAGCGCTGTTTCCAGTTTCTCTTGGGACTTGCAATGGTCCGAAGAGAAAACAAAAACAATGCTTATGTAAAATTTTGGGGGACAACAAAGAGATTTATGGTATTTTCCAAAGTGGCCTGTTGACGGAGGACACCTAGCCAATTAAATATATAGTAAGAGGCTCCTTGTTCATCGTCCCTCCATCGGCCAGTGGTGGGGGAACTGCAACAATAGCAAAAAACAAAAGCAAGGAATTAGGAGTAGCATTTGCATTCAAAATTAAACGGAAACACTGAATCTGGCGACGTGCAAATACGTCAGACAGGACGAAGCATCGTTCCAACCACTTGTGCAAACAGTTTTCGGTTTCTCAATCTAAACAGTACTGCGTTACAATTTACGTGACGAATCTCCAATTCCCCAATGAGATCAGGTATCATTATGCATAGAAACGTGACATGACGTTTCTATGGGAACTGATCTTTCAATGGGCGTGTTTCCGAGACAGGTAAATTAAACGGGCACAATCACCATAAACAAAGTCAACTTTGATAATGTATAAAATTGCCTTCAAATCAAAGAAATCCTTGAAATAGTAGTTTGCTAAGGCAGAAAAACACCAAAGATGCACCAATAAACAACAAAGAAGAATCAAGGATGGCTTTGTATGAGGAAGATTGAGAAGGATTGTAATTGACAAATTTGAAAAATTTAGGCTAAACTTTTCAAACTGTGTCGTCCGAGACCGACTCAAATTAATGAATGAAGTGGAGGGTCTCGCTTTATTTTGGAGGGGTTTGTCTAATTGAAACTATATCAAGGTTATCGCTTATAAAGTTGTATAACATGAAGTATTAGTACGAAATATTTCATTATTTGGTTTAAATAACTTTGCTTTTACAACATTTTGCAAATGTCATGTATGGCTAATTTTGGTATATACGAATAGCTATAACAACCAAGGTGAGAGAACTAAACGGGGATTTACAACCTATTTATTTTCTTTCAAATACAACGTATTTCGCTCCTGGTAATGACGACCAAAATAAAAATCCTCGTTTAGAACGACGTAAGGCAAGGTGAGGTAATTTTTTTTAGAATTTAAACGAGTGTTTTCTAGTACGTCTACATCCTGTAAACAAAATGGTCAAAATTCTTGCAATCACTGGCGTGGTCAATCACGTGACCAATTGAAGCCGTGTCAATCACCGAAAAAATTCATTTCCTATCGAAATAAACAAATAGAAGCCATGTCTTAAAATTAGAAGAAACGAACAAAACAACGTATAAAAACTAGAGCCATGCCTTTCAGGTGAGCAGCGAATTTGGAAAGCGAACTTTTAATTTCAATTCTAGTGTTGGCCTCTTTTCGTAACATTTGCGTCTCGTGTAAAGCGTGTATTATGTCACGAGATTAAAACTTAATTAAGGAACGCGATTGGAAGGGTTCATTGTTCTGAACCACTCACCATTACTTGAAGCAGCACCAGATAACCAGAGAGTAAGGACAATTGCTTCTACTGGTGTTGTCTTCTCCGTAATCCTGCAATGCAGCAGGGAGACTTTCGTCCTCAACCTTAGGATGGCCACCTTTGAACATCTCCATCTTTGGGTCAAGTAGCATCTCGTTGAAGCGGGTATACCATTGGGCGTGGAAACAATAGACAACAACCTTAAACAAAGTCTCTAGTCCTGATATCAATGACGCCTATTGTCAAGGAGAATGAATGAAAAAATAGGTTCATATGAGCTTCTGGAATTCTCCCAGCTTTACTAAAACAGATATCAAAACAAATTTTGTTAAAGGTTTAATTTATATTGTTGGCAAGTACGCCGAGGACAAGATATTCCATTTATTAGTAGAAGCGCATTATTTTTCCCAGTTATCAGTTGGACATTTTGTCAGTTCTGTCCATATTGAACGACTAGTGTATATTTGTTTCCTCGCCCTGCATTATTAAACCTTCAGTTGAAAACAACTCAATGTTAGTCAAATGTAATTACCTCAAAGTCGTTGCTTTCATCGTCTTTCATCGTCTCCCTCAGGATTATTTGCATAAAAACCAGGACCAGAAAAGCAAACACGGCAAAAGTTTTCATCTGACACAGAGAAAAAAGAGAACTAGATATTTAATAGGTGCTGTCAACCAACATTCAGATGTAGAGTTCGAATTAAGGGTTGGTTCGAATGCCCTGAAGAAGTTGCAAACATACACTTTCGTTGCAGCAAAAGAGCTCTCATAAGATAAAAGAAACATTATATAATTGTTGGAAATAGTAGATAAACAAGGCATAAAATACGACCGTTGTGTATAATCCTGAAAGGCTTGGGGTCGAGTGTTCATAGAGAAATTAAAGATATGGAGGGTCAATTTTCTTTTGTGAAATGTTAACATTGTCTTTTAAAAATGTGCTAACTAAGAATGACATACCTTTGCAGCTTCAATCAAAATTAACGAAAAGAATTAAGAAATTGTATTTCTGTTGAGAAAAAAGAACAAAATGAGCTGAACAAATAAAGTACGAAAACAAAGTGTCTTGTTCACTCACCTTGTTCAGCAGCTCTGGAACAAATGTCTAGTTTTATTGTAACACAGTATTTTATTGGACTGACTACCTCGTGCCATCCCACGATTGGTCACAATTTCCTTCCAAAACAAATGATAATTGTATTTCTCTTATGCTATAGCTAACAACCAGGAGGTATATTTATTTTCAGCAATAAAGGACAAGACAATAGCGTAGTAGGACAGTATCATAACACAAACTATCATAACGAAAAGAAAGCGTGAATATAAGTCAAGTGGTGAATAAGTTTCCAAGGCGGCTCCCACTGCAGCCTGAGGTATTAGGGCGCGATTTTATCGTTCTGGGTCAAAAGTACTGAACCCTACTGGAAATGATTTTTTTACTGCAGCATTTGTAATAAAGTGGATAAAAAATATCGCACTTGTGTTTTCCGACTGTTGATTAGGTCCCATACCGAGTGCAAAATAAGAAAATAATTTTGCAAGAAATGATTGTTTGGGTTTTGTGCATGGGCTGTCTAGAAATGATCTTCGCTACTCTGAATTAGCGTTGACAGCGAATCTATGGTGAAAGAGAATTAAGGAAGAGAATTTCTAAAGAATAAACTTCTACCACTTTTTCTGTTCTAGGTGTTGTCCATTTTTTAAAAGTTTTTTGCAAATAATAGTAAAAATACCAGAAAATCAGAAAACGTTAAAGCATTTATTATGTTCGAAAAATGTTTAGCTTTATACATGATCTGAAATTACGATCTGCCATTAATAACAAGTTTGGTGATTGACGTATTTACAAACGGTAAATTTTACAACGGTTTGTTTCTTCGATCCTGGCTAACTTTCATGTACATTTGAATATTGGGAATTTAATTCAGAAACGTGCTCTGCATTGTGATCACACTGAAATTTCTTATCTTAAGAAAATATGCAGCAATGTCAAAAAGGGAATGTTTAAGACAATTCTGCTTGTTTATTTTTATGAAATGGCAAAATAGGACAGTAAAATCGTTGCTGGGGCGATCATGTTTTTGGCAAAAAAACCCCACAGTTTTTAATGAGAAGGTTTGAATTGAAACGACTCCCAGTGACTCTTACAAACAAAACTATTAGTCCAAGAAACCGGACAATTCTATATTCTGCAAGACTCGATTTAGACAATAAAAGAAAGGAAGTGACAACTTACGGCGTTAATTTCAGAATAGCAAAGCGCGCGAATGACGTCATGAAATTTAAATCCTATCATGAATGGCGGACGATTTTAAACCTTCCCAAGTTCCTTGCGCGGAGGCAGTTTGAATATTCCGTAGGGCACTGAACGGCCGGTGATCCTA
>OX393572.1:16294088-16434668 GCA_947652115.1 Blastomussa wellsi | reverse complement strand
TATATCATTGCAATTAATGACATCACGATTGTATGATATGGATTAACTACAAAGGATGCTCAATCATGGTCCCTTCATCGGCGAGTTAGCGGGACTGCAACAACAAAAAAAAAACGGAAATAAAAGATTAAGAGTAGCTTGAAAATAAAGCGAAGCTATTGAGTCAAGCAATGTGCAAATATGTCAGCCATCAATGAACCTTCCCCTCGGCAATCTACTTTGTTCTCGAACCACTCTGCAGTGAAACGAGAGCAAACCAATTCTCTGATATCATAAAACGCAGACAGATAGCTTCACTACATGTACACGGGTGAAGTTCAAGAACGGTCAAATAACGTGAGAAAATACACCTGGAAGCATTATTCGGTTTATCAAATAATCCAATTAGCATATTGGGGATCATTTTCGTGACAACCCTCCTCACTTTCCCACCCGTTTTTGCCTAACACAGGATGGCAGTGTTTTCTTTTTCGTTTAGTACTTGAACAAGCAAGGCGAATTTTAGTGTAAAAAACAAACAGACTTCAAAACGGCAAGCTTTATCAACTTGCTCGATCGAAAAAACTAAACTTTTTCACAGCCTCCGAAGATGCCAACAACTGTGCATTCTCCTTTATCGTCAATTGTGAACTTACAGACTGATGGCCAAACGTACCAGGAAAAATTAAAAATCCTCCAACTGTTGGTTATATTACTTGATGTTTCTACCGAAATCATTTAAAGTAAACGCCGTAGTGAATTTGGAAAGCGCACTTTTCGAGCGTTAAGCCTTGGTCAGATCGTTTTGTATCACGTGTCATGATGATCTACAGAAGATTCTCGGTTACCTTTCGCTCCCAGCATTCATGCATTAGCCGCAACAGATAGGCGGAAGTGGAGGAAGGGAGCACCATTTCTTACACCAGCGCTTTTGGAATGTAGCGTGATCTGCAACTGTAGGGTAACTGCCGTGCTTCACACGAGGGTTGTCGTCTTCGTTAAAATCTTCCAGCTTGAAGAAAAAATACAGAGAAAGAGATGCGAGGGTGGAATGGAGTTAAAAAGGGTGGGTCAGTTAACATCAAAGCTTACTATTTTGTATTGTCGTTAAAAATATTGAGGTTAGTGTTATAAAACGTGGATCATTTTCTGCTGTTTTCAGTTAAACATTTTGTCTTTTGTCAGCTCTGAGGTAACACCCTATTAGTCTCTGAAGCCGTGTCAACGTTGAATCATTGTTGTATTTTTATCAAAGCCTCCACGCCTTGCATTTGAGAGTGATTCAATTTTAAATTTGATTTCCTGTTAAGTTACCTTGGAGTCGTTGCTTTCATCGTCATTCCAATCACTCAAGGCCATTGGCACAAAAACAAGCATCAAGACAACGAGAACGGGAAAAGCTTTCATCTGACAGAGAAAAAAAAAACAGACGGAGAGGACTAGATATTTGATAGGCACTGGAAATCGAAACTCAAATCTTAACTTAGAATTTAGTTGGAGGTCGGCTTGAATGCCTTTAAGAGATGAAAGAAACTCAGTACTGAACATTGCTGGAATTGGTAGGTCAACAAGGAATAAACAAGATTTGGAACAGCGTGGATGTGCAGAGAGGCGTAAGTTCCAGCAATGAGTGAGGAATATAATTAATAGACAGCAGACGGATATTTATCGTTTCGAAAGTGTTCACAAGAATGACATACCTTTTCTCCTTCAATCAAAATTAACGACAAGAACTTGTATCTCTGCAATAAAAACTGCGAAAATAGAAACAAACCAAACATATGCCTTCTGAAAGTTCATTCAGCAGTATGAGCGCTTGCCTTATAACAAACAAACAATAACTTGAGCTAGTCAAACGCTTAAAAGTATGGAAACAGCATCAAAGGGTGCCTTGTTTACTAACCTCGTTCACCACGTACCTCTCGAACGAATGCCTAGGTTGATTGTGTCCGTTTATTTATAGGAGTGTTCAGTGGCAATTACCTCGTTCGATCCATGGTTGAATAAAATTACCTATTTTTTTTTTCTAATTCTATAGCTAATAATCAAGTGGTATATTTGTTTCCGCAATAAAAGCCATTTCAATAGTTTAACGAATCGACACATTTGTAAAGGCAGCCGTGAATATACAAGTGGTAAACAGGTTGCCAGGGTGACTCCCGTTCGAGTGTGACTTTGGGTAGCATTCAATAATATTTTGTCTCTTTTTGTCGTGGGCAATAAAAGTACGTAACTCTACTGGAAGTCATTTGATTTTTGAATCAGTTGTAATATAGTGCAAGAAGATATCTGACAAAATACTGTGGGATAAAAATCGCTCTCTTACGTTTTGCCGACTATGAATTAACTCTCATGTAGCGAGCAAAATAAGAAAGTCATTATGCTAGAAATTATTGTTCTGTTCTGTTGTTTCCCATCTTTTTGAGAAGTGTTTTATGAATAATTACAAAAACAAATACTGAAATACACAAAGAAAATAGTCACTCGCATTTCGACTGAATTGCTCGCAAAAGGTTTAGTTTTACATCGAGAAAATCCTGACGGAAATAGAACGTTCTAAAAGTACACTCTTATAGTACGTGTACACTAGAGGACATTTTCCCGGATCAATATTAAATGTTCCGCATTCATCAAATTTATGATACGAATTTTTCCGGATTCGTGACATTCCAGATTCGCGTCGCGAGTCCGGAAAAATTCGAATTTTATGTAAACAGTCGTACAAAGAAAGTTTCAAGAATTTGGTTATGGAAGAAGAGCGGTAATCCAAACCTTCCTCTGAGTCAGCTTGCTGACTGACTAGAGACTCGAGTCAAAAAGAAAGGAGAAATGACCGTTGGAAGTGTTTGCCAAGTTTTGTTCAGTCAGTTTGTTGTTTGCAGCTTTCCAAACGAATTCATTGTTTAAATGTGCCTTTGACATGTTTTTTTGCTACATATTTCTCTACAAAGCAGCAAGGGAATTCTCCTCTTCTTTTCCATATGTTTATTACAGCATTATTTTAATTTCATCGTATGAGATACTGAGATTAGAATATAGCGCTGAATGCTCGCCATGGAATCTTAGCGGGCTAGACCTCAAGCGGGCATTATCTTCTTATATAGAACATGGAATCCCATCTTCTAGTAGGTAAATAAATGATGTGTCCGGCTTTACTAACTAATTTCTATACTGAGGTATATTTACAACAGATAAATTTTACAATAGTTTGTTTCTCCCGGTCACCTATCCTTGATTTTGAAAAGGCTGATTTGTGCAATTTTCACAAGATCTAACAGATTCATAAGTCTCTTCGAGAGAAAGGAAAATTTTCTTTGGATATTCAAACAAAAGAAATCAGTGAATGAATAAAATAGGGTGATGCTGTATATACCAAGTCGATATATGCACTATTGTGTCGTTTTTATTGTGTGAAGTATATAGTGCTATTGTTTAAGGGCTAGGCCCAATTGTTGTGTTCTTTGTGACGATCTTCGGGGCTTGCAATTGACTTGGTTTATGGCGCTCGACCCACAAAATGGTCCGGTCCACCTTGAAGATGGACACTTACAAGGAAAATTTCCTACTCACTACAGTTAACTGTGTTTTTTGATATTTATACCGTAATCATATCAAAAAGGAGGATAACCTGACCAATTTTGAAAGATTTGAAAGATTTTACTTTGTGTGTCTTTGTGTATCTTTGTGTGTCTTTTCTGTGGAGATGTCTTAATTAGTAGTGAAAAAAATGCCATTTGAATATTCAAAGAATGGAAATGAGATTTTTATTGTGCAAAATGGTCCATCTTGAATATAAATTAATTCTGTGGTATACATATTTTGTTTGTATTGGGTGCCAAGGGAAGGTAATACAGCCAAATCACCAACACCCTGAAAGAGGAAAGAATTTGGAAACGTTCCCATTGGGCGGTGCTTTTCGTCGGATATTAGAATTGATGACTTTATTTTATTCAAGAGGGACCATTTTGCTCATTAAAAATTCATTTCCATTGAAGCTATTTTCCGCTTATTTCAATTGGTCAATTTGGTCGCAAGCCTTTGGAGGTACGGTCTGCCTTGGAAACCCGTCATAAGTGATTTAGCTCTTCACTACTAAGGTATTTCTACTCAAAAGACACCCTGTAAAACCTTTAAACTGACGCGGGAAGTAGTGGCCAGGGAATCCTCCTACCTTTTTTCGACAGTGATATGATTACGGTGTAAATGTTAAAAAACAAAGGAAACTGGAATGCCGTAGGAAATTTTCTTGTAAGTGACCATCTTCAAGGTGAATCATTTTGCTCATTCACTGAGGTTCTTCTGTTTGAATATCCAAAGAGAATTTTCCTTCGTTTGAAAGACTTGTGAATTTGTTAGATCTTGTGAGAATTGCACAAATCAGCCTTTTCAAAACCAAGGACAAGCGACCGGGAGAAACAAACTATTGAAACATTTATCTGTTGTAAATATACCTCAGTAGAGGAACTGGATAGGAATTTCAGACGGTGCCTCATTTATTACGATGAATTACAAATCAAAATAATACTACAGTAAACGTATGGAAAGAGAAATGAAAATTCCTTTGCTGTTTCGTAGAGAAATATACAAAAAGATCATGTCAAATGTACATTTAAACAACGAATTCGTTTGGGAAGCTGCAACAAAACACTGCCTGAACAAGAATTAAACTTGGCAAACGTTTTTAACAGCTATTTTTCCTTTCATTTTAAGTCAAAGGTGAGGAAGGTTAGGATTACCGCCCTTCTTCTACAAGAAACTTGCCAATACTGCATTTACATGAGACCGAATTTTTCCGGATTTGTGACATCCCAGATTTCGTATTCGTTTGCCGTTTACACACACCGTTGAGTATACTCAAAAATAAAAACGTTTCGATTAGCTAACGTCTCCGGATATTTTGAATGAAAAGTGATTTCTTTGTATCCGAATACTCAGTTGAATCATAAATTATAGTGTAAACAGCATGTACCAGTAACTTTGTATAAGAACAGAACACCCTTTTAACGCTCGATGTAAAGCTAAACATTTTGCGAACAAGTGGAAATTCATGTGTTTTCTTTTTCTATTTTAGTACAGTATGTTGCCCTATTTCCCGGACACCCCTATTTCCGGACACTTCTACTTAACGATTCCGTGTTTCGTTGAAACAATAAAACAAATCCGATCGATATGCTTTCTTGGGACTTCTCCATGTACGGCAAGGGCTCCCGAAATAATCAACATCAGGCACAAACTAAACTTCGCCTCCATAGGCTTTCTTTACTGTACTGTCTCTGTTGAAGCAACCAAAGGTTTTCGTGTACGTGCTGTATAGAAAACTCGGGCTCGTAGCCTAATTGTTAAATAGAAAACAGTGAGACAACCAATCAGGTTCACGGATTTCCAATAGATCAGAACTGAGTATCTTCTAAACTATATTAGAACTGATTCAAAAATCAAATTACTTCCAGTAGAGTAAATTATTTTTATTTACCAAGACAAAAACAGACAAAATATTACCGAATTCTGCCGAAATACTCGCGCTCGAACGTGAATCACCCAGGAAACTTGTTTACGTCTTGTATATTCACGGCTGCCTTTAGATATGTGCTAATTCGTTAAACTATTGTCCAGCCTTTTATTGTGGAAAACCAATATACCCGGCGCTTATTAGCTTTAGAATTAGATAAATATAATTTTCATTTTCGTTAACGTAATTTCATTCAAGCATAGATCGCACGAGGTAATTGTCACTGAACACTCCTATAGAATACTGACACACAATCAACCTAGCTAGGCGTCCGTTCGAGAGGTACGCGCTGAATGAGGTGAGAGAACAAGACAGTTTCTGATGCTGTTTTCGTACTTTTAAATGTTTAGCTCATTTTTGTTTCTTTTTTGGCAGATTTTATTGCAGAAATATAACTTCTTGTCGTGAATTTTGATGGAAGGAGCAAAGGTATGCCATTCTTCGTTTTCACATTCTTATATATAAATCATTTTTCAGTCGCTCATTACTGGATCTTAAGCCCCTCTGGATCTCTGAATCTTGTTTATGCTTTGTTGACCTACCATTTCCAACAATTAATGTTCTTTACTGAGTTTCTTTAATCTTATATGACAGCAACTAAGATGGGCGCTTACAACATGTTAAAGGAATTTAAGTGTGGATTAGCAGCATCTATCAAATATCTAGCCGTCTTTTTTTTTTCTCTGTCAGATGAAAGCTTTTCCCGTTCTCGTCGTCTTGATGCTTGTTTTTGTGCCAATGGCCTTGAGTGATTGGAATGGCGATGAAAGCAACGACTCCAAGGTAACTTAACAGAAAAACAAATTTAAAATTGAATCACTCTCAAATGCAAGGCGTGGAGGCTTTGATAAAAAAACACAACAATGGTTCTCAACGTTGACACTACTTCAGAGACTAATAGTGTTTTAAGGGTGTTACCTCAGAGCTGACAAAAGACAAAATGTTTAACTGAAAACAGCAACAAATGAACACCAATCGTATCTTATCCTCACTGTTTTTAACGACAATACAAAATAAAAAAATACTGAGCTTTCATCTTAACTGACACACGCTTTTTAACTCCACTCGACCCTCCCATCATACTCTTGGGAAAACATCCATCAGACAATAACACGATTTCTACGCGAAAATGCACATCTCTTTCTGTGTATTTTTTCTTCAAGCTAGAAGATTTTAACGAAGAAGACAACCCTCGTGTGAAGCACGACAGTCACCCTGCAACTGGAGATCGCGGTACATTCCAAAAGCGCTGGTGTACGTAAGAAATGGTGCATTGGATTTCCAATTCCACTTCCTTACTGTTGCGTTCGTCAATCTAAAGTTTACTGTAGATCATCACGTCACGTGATACAAAACGATCTGGACAAGGCTTAACGCTCGAAAAAGTGTCTTTTTTTCTGCGCTGGAAGGCAAGTGAAACTCCGTTCAAGTTCTACTTGCTTTGTTTAGTGAGTAGATAAATAAAGGATATTGCTGCACATGTAATCCTATGTTCAGGTGGTAGAACTGACGATCGGGGATGTCACTGTTTCCCGACTGTCCCAGATTTTACCGATATATCGGAGACACGCCAGACGTCGTGTTGAAGATTCTCTTGACATTCTGAATTTGGGACTGGAGCCAAGCAATTAAAAAGAAGCTAGAGGATTGGTAACAAGCTAAAACGATCGGAAACGTCCCGACAGTGGATATTTCAGTTTTCACATGTCGGGAATGATCGCCGACCATCGCAGAAATCTGGGATGCGTTGGGAAAATATAAACGCTCCCGATTTTCCCGATTTGTTGCCGACCATCACAGGCAATCGGGGATATTAAAGATTTCCAATTTTCATTAGTCGGAAAAATCTGGGACGGTCGGGAAACAGTGAGATCCCCGATCGACTGGGATTTTTCCGACATATGAAAACTAGGCTTAATAGTTCACTAAGGAATAAAAACACCAAAGAAGTGATACTAAACCAAAAAGGAACAAGGACGGTTAAAGATGGAGAAGATTTGGATGGATTACAAATAACGATTACGAAAAATTTAGGCTAAATTCAGTAGCTCCTTTAAACGATGCGCGCATTGCAATAAATGTGCAGGTAATGTTTTATTTTTCTGCCTGCGTCATGAATTTAGCGTTTTTTTCCAGTCCACTGTGTTACCTGTATTTCATCCGGGACCTCATTACTATTCTGCTGAAAGAGAACGAAGGGTGCGTGCGCATCTTGTACGTCAGTCAGAGCTTGTAGATATGAGCGCGCGCAAAAAGGAAACCGTTATTCTATGCAACGAAATTCTTACTCGTTATTTTGGACAAAGAAATAAAGTATATCATCTGCTTATCGTCTGAAGAAATTTTATCCAAACTTTATTGTTATGATGTATTAACTTCTTATGCAAAAGCCTTGTCAGTAGTATTATTTCCATGTGAAGGCGCACGCGCGTGTAAAAATCGTTGACTTTGTTCATTGTCTGACATCATTATCATGTCATATAAGCGCACGAACTCAAGACATTTTGCTGAAAATTGTAATTGATCAACTGGCTGACTAAATTACTTATTTTAATTGTTTAGCATGGAAGAAAACAAAGTTAACAAGACAGGGTAATTTCTTAGAAAGCAAATTTTGTTAGCACAATGGAAAGTGTTGCCTTAAAAGCGAACTTGTCTTCCTTTATTTAAGCTTAATTTCTTACAGGAGAAGAAAACGAAGAAACGCAAGGAAACCCGATGAATTTATTCAAAGTGAGGTAAAAGAAGAACAGAATGCCTCAGTAAGTTTCATCGTTATTCTTATGTTTTTTTTTCGAAACAGTTTTTCTATTTCCGATATTTTAACTTAGCGTTTCTCACTTTAAACTTTAGGTAGCAAAAACAAAAACAGAAAGAGTTTGTGCACCGGCTGACTACAAAATAATGGAGGGTAAGACGAAAACCCTAAAAGTTTTCCTAGCCAAACTGATTACCTTACAGATTTTACACGACTGTTTCGCGCAAAGCGCTTGCTAACAATAATAGAGGCCGCAAATGTTTTTGTGTCGTTATTGCAGTTGGACTGGTTTAGTAGCTTTTAGTGAAAGCCTTCTCCCATTGCCGGGTCAACGCCACTAATCGCACAGTGTACCTTCCACTTAACCTGAGATATTATTGCGACCGCTACTGGAAAGCGTTTCTAAGCACTTTTTAAAGTCATTCCACAGAAACTGAACCAACACTCAAGATTTTTTTCAAGCTTTACCGAGAGTTTGTTTGTTTTATTAGAATAGAAGTTTTGAAACAAAAATGGAGGCTCCCGGCCGGTGCTTTCGTTCAGACGCGAAGATCTCGTGCTCGTATAAATGGTTCAAGTCTTATTTTTGAAACAGTCTCGTTCACATGAACAATGTTACCATGGATTCTAATCTGCAACAAACCATCATTCAATATAACGCATTGTAGCAAGAAGCCAGAGCTTGCTGTCATTTGAAGAAGAGACTTTTTCAACGTTAAAAGTCCTCTTTTCTATGAACACTACTTTTAAAGGAAAATAAGACACGAACTCTGATTTGTACTATTCATATGGTCAGTTCGCTGTGTTTGTTCTGTCCATTTAGAGCTCATTGAAGACCCAGTGAAAGAAGAGAAGGAGCGAAGACGAAAGGCCATCCATAAGTGGACAGAAGAATCCCACGAGGAGTTTGCTAATGGGTAAATATCGAAACTTTTTAAACTCATATAAAAAAAAATATATATCTGTAACTCAGTTTTCTTTGCCGAGGTGTGTCATCATCATGACCATCATCATGACCATCATCGTCATCGTCATCATCATGACCATCATCGTCATCATCATCATCATCATCATCATCACCGTCGTCGTCGTCGTCGTCATCGCCATCGTCGTCGTCGCGGTCGTTGACACCATCTTTCAGTTTCTTCAGTTAACGAACCTGATTTATTATTTGTTTAATTTGCAGGCTGTCTACGTATGGGAAAAGATTCCGTAAACTGGCCGAGCCTCTGCCAGACATTGTATGTATGCCATTTTAGACATTTTAGTGAATTCCAAAACGAAGACTCTTCACTCGAGTCTTTCCGTCAAAACGAATCCGACGAAAGGCTAACCCTCCAAACGTTCGACTTTTTAAAAGAAATTTGCGGCGAACTTATCTTATCATTTCATAGTTAGAACTGTCTGTGTTCTCTACTTTCGCTCTGATTCTTTAATGCTCCGGTTTGTCCCAACATATAGCCAAGTAATTTTAGTTTTCGCTCCTATTTATTCTGAGGTATACACCAATTTGTAAGAAATCTATACATCACCGTAAAAGAAACTGAAATATCGTGAAATAGCCCTGCTTGAAAAGAAATCTAAATAGAGGATATTTCGCATCTCCAAGCGGCCGGCTATGTAATATTCTATTTATTATATAAATACCAATTAACTTCCAAACCTTTTCACTTTTAAAAATTGAACTGTAACCAGTAAAAAGCGTTCTCTGGTTTAAAAAGTTTTAAAAATGAGCTTTCGGCTATATAACAATTATTCCATTCGCCCTTGTTGGATATGAAGTGATTATAACCAACTCGCGCTACGCGCTCGTTGGTTATTTTATCACTTCATATCCAACGCGGGCTCATGGAATAATTGTTATATAGCCTTTAACGAATATAAAAAGTAAGCGCGTGAAAGGAAATATATACTGGAGAGGGTGTAACAAAAATTTGGAACTAAGAATACAAAAGGTGCGATTTATTACATAACCATAGCAACAAAGATATCTTCACCCGTGAAGATAACATGTTATTTTTTAACTTTCAGACTTTATAGCGTTACGTTTTGTTGTTTTCAGACTGTCGCTGACTGCGTGGAACATTATTACATGACCAAGCCGTTTCATTTCAACTTCCAAGAGGTCAGCAAGAACTGAAAGCAATCTCATTTTGGAAAGTTGAGCAATCGATATTGTTTCCACCAATCTCCTCTGTTCTGAACTCCATAAACGCACCCTTCTCGTCCCCAGGGCCACCGGTCCCTCTTAGGCGTCGGAGCCTAAGTAAGAGGGACGTGGTCGGGATCTCTCGATATTATTTTGCTCATTCTTTTTAAAATTGTTTTCTAACAATTTAATTAGCTCCACTAACCGTTTTTGTGTTGAAATTGCTATCATTAGTGGAACGATCGCGAAAAGGCCAAAGATGACGGTTTGGAGCCCTCGTCCAAGGACCACGAAGGGACTTCTTCGAATGGGTCTCAAACATCAAGCCTGCTCATGCCCCAGGAAAGCTCTGCAGTGTTTAAGCACCTTCAAGAATCAACAGATGTGGAGACAGAAGAGCTTGAGAAACCTGATATTATAGTAATAGATTGATAGCATGTTATGCATAATTTTCACTAATATAATATCACCGATTTTGTTGAAAATAATTATGCAACCCTAACTATGATGACTTTGAATAAATAAAAAAAAATATTCGTACCTTTTCTGTTTAGTATTTCTTATGCCCCGGGGGGGTGGGGGTACTCCTGGTAATTTTTGCTGGAGGTGTGCCGCCCGGATCGCCAAATCCAGACCCTATTTCAGACCAATGCATACCATTTTCCACACCCATTTTCAAACCTGGCCTCAAACATCCAAACCCGTTTTCAGACCTGACCTTAAAGATATATCTATGCAAAAAACGGTAGACTGATCCCCACGGCGAAGAGAAAAAATTAAAACAGAAATGAAATTACATAAAAACAACTTGCTTTTGCTTTTGCACTTGCTTTTATGTAATTTCATTTCTGTTTTAATTTTTTCCCTTCGCCGTGGGGATCAGTCTACCGTTTTTTGCATAGTATCTTTTGATTTTAACTGATTCAGGTCTACAAAGATCCGGCACCATTCATTGGTTTGTCGTTGTGGTGTTGCCGATATTAGAAGATTTGTTTTTTAAAGATATACACCCGTTTTACACCCGCTCGGTAAAATTTAACTGGAATGATACATTTCATCTATTTCTCTTTCTCTCTCATCAATTACTCGTTCAATTTCAGACCATTTTAATTGCGGCAAGTAGCCCCCTCCCCCCCCCCCCCGCTCGGTGTCATGCCTTTCGCAAAAAAAGGCTTGCAGGGGAGGGGAGGGAACGCAAGTTTTACACAGGATGATGCAATGCAGGGCCAGTCTCTTTCGGGCTAATTATGGGCCGCCTTGTTGCTTTCGTCGGGTGTAAGGTCCTACAGTACCGCTCTGTATTTCCTTCACGATCATCGTGTTTCTTTCGTTGTTTCGCATCGAAAATGTCTACAGCAGCTATTAGAAGTGTCCAAGAAGAAGAATTTTTGACGATTTCTTTCACTTACCATGGAAAACAACGAAAAATGCAGCGAAGCAAGAGTGAGCTTTTGTCAAAGGCGTTGGCGAGGATAGAGGTATCTTCGAAGAAGAAAGCGAAAAGGGCAAAAAAGAATGCTGATTCCAACAAAACTGATGAGACTGAAGAGGGGCATGCCACTCTTTGGCTAAACGGTGAGCTAGTTGACTCAAGTCTTACTAATGAAACAGCTTGGAAGGATGGAGCAATGTTGAAAATTGGATCGGACACTTTCACCGTGGAAGTAAACCCCCCTACAGTAAATTCACTGTTCCTCCCAGATAATATGATGTCGGGATTTCCAGTGATGCCATCTCTTCAGCTAGAATTTGCTGACAAGCAATACTGCCGCTACAAATGGTACAAGTCGACCAATGACAGCGATGAACAAGCAAGTTCTGTTCCAGCCTCAGCAAAAGAAATTCAGAACTGGCAGGAGGTGGGAAATGAATTTCTGTACACTCCCTCAATACTTGATGTTGGCTGTTACCTTAAACTGACTTGCGCACCAGGAAATGCCAGGAAAGTTAGTGACATGACATCAGAAATGACAAGCTCTGTGACAGTTGCTGCAGGGCCTGGGTTTTGTCCGTTTGATGCTCGTCACATGTACACCAAGAAACGAACTGCTGACCGCAGCACATTCAGGGTTGTGTCATACAACGTTCTTGCCGATGCCTACTCCAAGGATGAGTTCGCACAAAACATTTTGTTCCCATATTGCCCACCATATGCCTTGGATATCAGCTATCGTCAGCAGTTACTACTTAAGGAAATACCCGGCTACAATGCTGACCTTATCTGTCTTCAAGAGTGTGGGTTTAAATTATTCCAGAATAATTTGCAGCCAGCTCTTGAAACTATGGGCTTTGAAGGTCTTATGAGATGTAAGGCCGGAGAAGTTCCTGAAGGAGAAGCGACGTTCTTTCGGAACAGCAAGTTTGCTTTGATTAGTCAGCATGATATTGTTTTAAAGGAAGCTCTTTTTGATGACCCTGCTCAAACAGTTGTTTTAGATCGTGTCTCAGCAATGCCAATTTTACTGGAAACTTTGCAAAAGAGGAACACAATTGTCCAGTTATCAATACTCAAAGTTGTGGGTTTTGAGAACCAGTATCTCTGCGTAGTTAACACACATCTCTATTATAAGCCCACTTATCCTCATATAAGATTACTCCAGGTTGCAATTATTTTGAATCATGTTCAGAAAATTATTTCACAGTTTTCCTCAGGAGATGCTGGTGATGGTGTTACCTTGCCACACATCCCTGTGAGCGTCACAGATGATGACAACTGTGTGTGGGAACCACAGATGGCTAACAATAAAATACATGTCCATCCTCGGGTAGCTGTGGTATTCTGTGGCGATTTTAACAGTTGCCCAAGAACTGGCTTGGTTGAGCTTCTTACAACAGGCCATATTGACTCCATGCATCGTGACTGGACGCTATGTGAAGACACGGAGGAACACTTGACAACTTTATCCTTCAGCCATGATTTAAAGCTTTTCTCCGCTTGTGGTTTTCCTCCTTTCACAAATTACACTCTAGGTTTCAAGGGAACTCTAGACTACATTTTTGCTGATAAAGAGTATCTTGAAGTAGAATCTGTTTTTCCCCTGCCGAGTGAAGATGACCTTTCCTCTCATTTGGCATTGCCATCTGTTGTCATGCCATCAGATCATTTAGCTTTAGTTTGTGACCTTAAATTGTGAATAGAACCCATGCCTGAGTACTTGACTTAATTTCTATTCTTACTAAGCTCTAATTACCTAGTTGAGTCTTGCACTTGCAATATAAATTCCTGTTACTGGATTCATATAGTAATTGTTTCATAAAAATGCTTAATTTGAGAATTTATGACAGTGTTTATTTCATTATGAGAATTTTTTTTTCATTTTCTTGCAAGTCAAACTCTTTTCCATTCGAAAGCTGCTGGTCATAGGAAACTCAGAAATGGGGTTCGAAAGCCAATGAAATATTGCTTATGATATTAAAACAGTTCCTTTACTTTGCAATTTTTTTATTTTTATTACTCAGTTTTATATTAATTACTCACTGTCACCTTTCATAGTAGACAATCAATTTGAACAGAAGGTGTAAGGCCATGGTGCTAAATACATGCAATGCAGGTCTGTAACACTCTTTGTTAGGATTAACATAGACCCTTTTCATGAAGAGCTTCCTCATTTGAAAAAAATCTTACCTTGAATTACCAGTTCAAAATCAAACTTGGTAAGGCTAATTTAGCTGTTTACAAAATAATTTTAAATTGGCAGCCATTCATGAAAAGGGTCTATTGAGAACAACCGAAAATATAATAGACATGCAACTTTGTAGTTGAGGTACAAATTTGAGGTAAGACAATTACCTTGTTTGGATGTCCAGCCAGTTTCAGTTCTTGTGACAGGCATCAAACTATCCTTTAATTTATCCATTTAAAAAGTGACAGGTTGAGACAATAAAATATTTGTACAACACCCATTTGTAGGGTCTACATTCATATTGGTCACTTCTAGAGTATGATGCAAAAATATATGGACAAATTTTTTGCAAACTAATTTTTTATTACCTTGACAATGGTGTCATGAAGGCACCGAAACATCGGTTTATTTAGCTAGATTTTGCATGTTTAATATGGAACTTATTGGGTTATTTGTTTGGTGCTGGTACCGGCATCGTGCAACAACTAATTCACATCATGGACATAACAAACAGACCAAATTGAATGACCTAACTCTACCGACGGATCGAAAATGACCAATTACGACTACTCGAGTCTTACAGCCAAATAATGGCAAAACTGATCAATCAGTTTTCACTAACAAGACTTACAACATTCGAATGACAAACAACTCTCCATATAAGTGTGATGATGACTTCCGCTCAGGTTACGTTGTCGAAACCTCAGTCACTGTCACCAAAAACAGTCCTTCTCAGGACTACCCTCGGCCAAACGATCAAACTCCATGCTCGACTGTATCATTATCATGATTATTATTATTGTTGCCAAATTTTTCTCAATTTCTCCTGGCTCCTGCAACCTTGGGTTATCTGTGGCTCCCCCCCTCCCTTTTCCACATTTCCCACCTCCCTTTCTCCATCTGGCCGGCCTCATTCTCTTGGGCTTCTGTCCCCTTACCTTTGCCATTGTCATAATTTATAAATCCTTCATGATGTGAATAAATAAACAGAAAGCAGACAGGCCACGAAGGCTTTTCCAGTCTTTAATGAGGAGTAGTGATGCTTTACAGTAATCAAACACTCGCACAAATAGCTTAGAACAATACTGGGAAGTTTCTAATTACTGCAGCTCCTGAAACACCCTTACTAAATGCTAATTTTTCTGCCTGCAGTTTAAAACTTCCCTTTTAATTGATCCTTTGAAATCAGTTTAAATAAAAAAAGCATATACATATAAATGTGTTTATTGTCGACCTTTATCTTACTGTGAAGACCGGCCGGGACAGGATGTATTCAATAAGCTGGGTTATTCATTAACAGACTTCTATCGTTGTTGTTTATTTCCCTCTGTGAGCACGTGGTTTACAGCACGTGATCAAAAAGCGTGTAATTGATTGGATCAGCTGTTTGGGGGCTGGTCATGCGAAAGCTTAGCAATTTGAGAAGAGTTTGTTTTCTTTCGTATTTTGCAGCTTCTTGAGGTGGTAGAGGCATTTTTCTCCGGTGAAAAAGTCTGCTTCGGATGCAGTTTAAATCTTAATTTCATTGTGACAATTTGCTCTGATCTTCACCCCGGCTAACTGTTTATTCATTATTCGCGCCTGCTTGTTTATGTATTGTTGCGTGTTGATCTCTGAATACTGGCGCGAGATTTATCGCATTCTGCAGACTTGATATTATGGCTTGATCAATGCCGTCATCGGAAGACAGAGCTCAGTACTTCACAGCTTCCTTGATCTTGTACAAGCTATTTTGTTCCCCGATGCACGTGCTTTATGGTATACATGAACTTGTCCCGTCGGAAAATGGCTGAATTTAGAACGATTGCTTCTGCAATGAATGAACAAGATGGGACTGACTTACAACAGGTAAAGTTTGGTTATATTCTCACTTGCTTCCTGTGCTCGTTCCTTGCCGTTTGATAAAACTGTGATCTTTTTACGAATTACAGCCGAATTCTCAAGCCAATCTGGACAACGAGGAATTCAGGAAAGTGTTTGACCGGCCGTTTGCAGCGCCACTGCCTTCGGAGTCAGCTCCTAAAAACACGCAAGTTAAAACCTCGCATTACGATTACAACTTCGACGAGAAAGATTACAAAAGTAAGTAAAAAAACTAGGATTTCATTAGTGTTTCAGGAAGATAAAAGGGCATTTCTCAAGCTGTCAGGATACAAAGTATACATCACTAATTACGTAAGCGTCTTTCAAAACGTGTACATGTACATTCAGTATTTTGAACACTCAAAATGCTCTCTTAGCCAGTCCTTCAAATATTGAAACCAGTTTGGCACGAATGTGCTTTCAAGTATAAAATTGTTCGAAGGATATAGCTTTCGAATCGGCTTTGAGTTTTGAAAATAGTTGAATGGGTATAAAATAACTATTATCAGGTAAAAGATTGTAATCTACAGAGTATGTACACAAAAGATCATTACGTTTTGATACGAACTTAAAGCTTATAATTGTTTTGTTAAATGCTAAATGTTTAATGGGTTGATTTGGCTGTTATTTTGCTAATGCTATTAGTTTGCTTTTGAATAATTTTTGAGGTTAATCCCTGGAGAACATTACAAATTGCAACATTTTGTTGAGGTGTCTTTGATCCCTTTTATGGGGTGTATGTATAATAAACAGGAAAAAGTGGGGTGGGCAACAGAGGTGTCAAATGCCTTGGCATCAAACATGTTAGGACATGGTTTCTGCACAGATCTTTTTTAGAAGAGAAGGCAAAATGTGTGGGAGTGGTTTTAAAGTTTTTTTTGTGGTGTTTATATGTGCCCAATGCCTTTCGAAACCCTGTGAAAAACAGGTGTAGAATTTGCAGAGGTTGCTTTTTGCTGAAACCGTTATTCAGAATTTGTGGTGGCCTGTACGTGCAGCTGGCAGGATTCCTTGACCACGACATGTGCTTTTTTCGGTTGTTTTTATTTTGGCAATGTAGCTGCTCTGTGGTGGGATTGGTGAGGGGTCGAGTTGAAATTCTGCCTGCTCTAATGGGTAGTGTTTTTTGAATTATGTGTTTGCCAGGGAAGCCTGGTTGGGAAAATCCCAGACGATCGGGGATGTCACTTTTTCCCGACTATCCCCAACTTTACCGATATGTCGGAGAAACGCAATCGGGGATATTAAAGATTTCCAATTTTCAATAGTTGGAAAAATCTGGGACAGTCGGGAAACAGTGAAATCCCCGATCATCTGGGATTTTTCCGACATATGAAAATAAGGCTTGAAGACGAATTTCGGATTGGCTGATAGAGGTGAAATGCCAATCAAATATTGATCAATACTTCTTCATCAATCCTTTTGTTGATCTGCCCAATGGCAAAGAATGGTCGCAGAAAAATATTTGTGATAAGGAACAACACAGTCATCTGCATTAAAGCCCATTTGACAAATATTAAATGCGAGTTATCAGCATCTTCATGTAACATTTAATCATCTAACATTTTGAGAGATTAACAAGTGTGGATGTAAGAGCCTGAGTCCTGCCCAGTACATACATGTATCTAATGATGTTATTTTAGCTAGGCATAGGTAGGAGAGTTCTAGCAAACTGTCAATAAAAAATTCAAACCAATTTTTTTCTTCACTATATTTAATTAAATATAATAAATAAAAAGTAGAGCTGTAATGTTCAGTTAAATACTGATTATTTGACTTCTGCATATATTTAATTTTCATTCAGGTCGTCGTATATCATCCACCAGTTTCCACGAACCTTTAAAACGAATTCATTCTCGCTCCCGTAATTTGGGAAAACAGGATAAAGTTGATGGCGGTAAAACGGAGCATAAGAGGCGATCTCGTGAAGGCATTCGTGTATTGCCTAAAATTAACGAGGGTCAAGAATCTGTTGGTCATTTTGAAGATGAAAAAGAAAACCAGGAAGTCTTGAAATCTGTTAACGAAAAGAAACATCGTCACAGACATCACCATGGGCGGCATCACCATGAACGCAAAGTTGATCACAAGGAACACAAAATGCAAAAGGATCAGAAAGATCTGGGTGAGAAAAACTCTCATCACCATCATCATCATCATCGGCATCATCACCGACGTCCACCTCCGGCACTGCATCACCACAGAACAATCTCTGAGAGAGAACAGCTGGAATCGAGGCTGCGTTCTGGAACACTAACCCTGAGAGAGATTGAGCCTATCCAAGAACGGCTGGCAACAGAAAAAGATGAGGCAAGCAGTTTGGCCAAAAGAGATTTGGAAGAGATGGCATGTGAGTTTTAGCTGTGAAGAGATGCTTCATTGATAAGCAGCTTATTTCATTATTTTTATTAATTCACATTTTTAGCTTTAAAGTTGATATTTTTATGATGAATGTAGTACTTCTGTGAAGGCCTGGAAATAGGTACTGTAAATGGCACTATCATTTCTTCCTCAAGTCTGTCTAATCTGTTAATTTTGGATCAAATTATTCAATTGTCATTAAGCTGTTCATACCCAGTAGCTTGGTGTAATGTCAGTGTGGGTTTGAGCCCTTGCCGGGGCACTGTGTTGTGTTCTTGGGGAGAAACTTTACTCTTATGATGCCTCACTTCACCCAGGTTTATAAATGGGTACTGACAAATTTAACGCTGCAGGGGTAGCCCTACAATTAAGTAGCATCCCATCCAGGGAGGAGTAGAAATTATACTCCTAGTCGCTTACTGCTAAGGAAACTGGGATGTATTCTGGCCTGATGGATGACCAGGCTCCTATATACAGACTTTACTTTAGGTGAGATGGACAGATCAAATATTCAGTTATAAGATTAGGTTTTATATAATACATGCAGGTAATAAATTCCACAGTTTCCATGTTAAAGAACCTGTATTTCTACAGGGCATCGTTTTGAGGATTTAAGAGGTCTCAGAAGACGGCGTCCTCATCTGCCACGACATAAATCAGGAATGAAAACTCACTACAGCATCTCTGACATTAGCAAAAGTTTGCAGAGATTTCCAGTAAAGTACGACCATAGTCCTCACGAGGTAATGCAGTTAAAGCTTGGAGCAACTCAGTGAAATGGATGTACAGCACATCTTTTTCAAATTTGTTGTTCATGATGTTCCGTTATTTTTTGACTGAGGTGTATCCAACAGACAGACAACCACTCTGTCAGTCAGGCTGTCTGTCAGCCAGTCAGTCTTATATCCGTCTGGCAGTCTGTCTGTCAAGTCACCCAGTCAATCAAACTGTTAGTCATTCAGTCGGGCAGCTAGTCAGCAAATCCATTCGTCAGTCAGTCAGTGTCTGTCTGTCTGACTGGCTGACCACCTGTCTGTTGGACTGACTGTCCGGCTGTCAGTCAGTCCAGCCAGTCAGTAAGTCAGCCCATTAGTAAATCAGCCTTTGTCTCTCTGTCTGACTGACAGTGACTGACTGATTGTCAGTCAGAAAACTGTCTGTCTGTCTGTCTGACTGACTGACTTACATGGCCTGTTTTTCTGTCGGTCCATCAGTCAGTCAGTCAGTCAGTCTGTTAGTCAGTCAGTAGAGCATTAACTAATTATGTGACATGATATTAACTAGTAATTAATCAGTCTATTAATAATATTGATACTAATTAAATTGCATTCTAGGCATTCGTTGAGTTGGAACAATTAACAAAACATGGTGAAGAAATGGAATGGCAGGAGGCGGCACGTTGGATTAAGTTTGAAGAAAATGTGGAGGATTCTAACAGATGGGGAAAGCCACATGTGGCGTCACTCACTTTCCACAGCCTGTTAGAACTACGAAAAAATTTAGAAAAAGGTATACAGAGAAATTAACAAGAATATTTGGTGAGCAGGTGTTTGTACAGTTTATGTACATGTATAAGTTGACCCTTTATGCAGTGAAAGATTAAAATAATAAATTTCAGTTGATACATGTAGCGAATCTTTTTTCTATTCTCTTTCGCTTCGCTCAGCCGAATAGAAAACATTTCTATTATAAGTAATAACGCAAAGACAACAGTTAGTGGAGGGAGCCGCCAGCAATTATCGAGTTTATTAGAAAATTCTGAATAGTGTTAAATACAAGAGTCGTGATAAATAGTAAAAAATACAATACAGTGAAAATAAGCGTATGACAAACAATCAAGAAAATAACAAAATAAGTGGAATGAAAAAATAGCCTCGAGTAAACTGGTCGGCGTCAAGTGGTGTGATATTAACAAGGAGTGGTTTATAAAGGGCCTGATTGCCCCCCTATGGGAGTAGCTAACAATACAAGCTCATTAACAACTAAAAGAAATACATTTATCTTTCTGCAGTTTTAAACGGGAAGAATGGAAATTAGCTTGTAGGCATGATAAATAGAGTTACTGTATCCAAATTCATAAGAGCGTAGACTCTAATTAAGTCTGATGTTTTGAGCATGGATAGGGTGCTTATTATTGTCACCCAATACACATTGAGCATCGCATAAATAACCAGAAATCTGTGAATCTCAGAGCAGAGTCTGTGTTCTTGGTAGTAACCAAATGTATTAATCAAAGCTGAGCTCTAACTTATATGAAAAAAGTAAGTTTATCTGGTCGCCCAAAGGCAAAAATTACATGTAGTTGCCTGAGGCATCTGGGCACCCTTAGAGCACAGGCCTGAGTAATAGGTTGTTCAGAAGATTTTCTTTCAGTGCTTTGTGTTTTTAATTTACTTATTAATAATAATATTGCCTGACATTGCCTGAAATCTTCACCCTTTTCTTGGAACATTTCTTTCAAGCCCCAAGACTGATATTCTTCAAATTATTTAAGCAACAAATTTAAAAAAAAAATCACTCAGAATTGACATATACACACAAGGATAGGTCACACAAAATAATAAACAAATGAGATCACCAAAGAGAACTTTGCTTGAAATTTTCTTCAAATTCTCCCAAATTGTGCTATAAGAAATGTATGGAGTTTCTAAGGATAGTCATAATTATTAATCTGGCTTTCTGTTTCTTTTGTAGGCACTGTGTTATTAGACCTAGAAAAATTTGACTTGCCAAGTATTGCCGAAGCAGTTGTTGAAAACATGGTGATCACAGACCAGTTAAGTCAAACCAACAGTAACAAAGTGCTGGCAGCATTGCTTTTACGACACAGACATCAACATCAAATGGCTCCAATTGCTCGAAGACCGTCTTCATACAATCTTCTGGCTATGGCGAGAAAAGATTCCAAGCACTTAATGGCTGCAGATGATTCTGAACAGAAAACGGTGGATCCAGTTGAGGGCGAAACTATGGAAGATGGCATAATACGACTGAAGATTGATGAAACTGATGGTGATGACATCCCTATTCAAGAGACAAGCCAGGTTAGTTTGGGTGAAGGGATTTTTTTTTTGGTTGAAGGGATATTGGGTACTGTATCTGTCACCAGTTCTGTGAACTCCACAAATTATGCACACAGTGACGCTGGGTGATTTTGCTATCAAATTTTGTCAAGCCATACCAAACTTCAAACTTACGAATGATATTATCAAGTTGAAATTAAGGTTATTGTATTGTACTGTATTGTTGTTGTTGCCCTATGCCGGGACAGATTTTTCTCAGTCATCAAATTCTCCAGTGTAAAAGCCTTAATCTGAAGGAAAATTTAATCTAACTTGTTTTTCAAAGAGTCCATCCATGTTTAAATTGAAGTGATATTTTGTGGTTATCAATGCAATAGTTTTGTGTTCTCAAGTGGGGGAATGATTGTCTAATAGAAAATTTGGTGGTCAGCCAAACAAATTTTGTGAGTCTGTAGCATTTTCATGTATCTAGTAGCTAAGGGTAATTAGTTTCCTGACAACATCTGTGCGATACATGTGGCTACGGCTTATGAAACAGTGATAATTATTCTTGGGCAAGCACGGAAGAACGGAAAGTCGCAAAACTCTAGAACAAAAATTTATCTTTCAAATCGGCTCTCCTCACGGTATCAACAAACACTTTTCATTCAACTAATTTATTCCGTTGTTTTCACGTTACCAGGCACCAACCAATAGCGAAGCTCCATCTTTCTGTATATAAACAACACACGACCCACAATTCCTTCATTTGCTCCGACAAAGGGCTCGAAACGTCAGCTCTTGGATCTCTTTACGGTGGCCAATTCACATTATCAACCCAGTTGATAAAACCAAATTATATTTACTAGTTGTTTTGCTAAAGTTTCTTTTGTGTGTGTGTCTATGTACAGCTGCCATTGACGACTGACGACAAACACGAGCAAAAACAAGAAGTTTCATTTGCACCAGAACCTCCTACTGTTGAAGGAGGTGGAGGAAAACAAGAATCAGACGTGAGGTACAAAATTCCAGAGGGTGCAGAAGCTACAACCGTCCTGGTAGGAACACTAGATGAACTGGAACAGCCAGTACTAGCATTTGTCCGCCTTGCAAAGGGGTGCCCATTGAACATCACAGAGGTTTCCATTCCAGTACGGTTTCTGTTTGTCTTGTTGGGTCCAAGCTCTGGTGAAGAGTCCTACTATGAAATTGGACGTTCAGTGGCTACCTTGATGTCTGACCAGGCAAGTACTGTTTAATCAGACATTGGAAAATTTTGGTTGGCATTGTTCGGCCATGCAACTGGAAGAGTAAAAGTAGGCAATTGTGACATGTTAATTATTAATATGTTCTTGTTGTAAACTGACTGCCATGACCGGAAAAAAATGGTAAAAGCTTCGTGCCAAACGGCCATACCGCCGAAGCTTGCCCTGGTTTCTTTAGCGTTAAGTAGCTAGGAATACATGCATTTCTACTCCCCCCTGGATCAGATGCTATGGTAGGGCTACCCCCAGTATTATTTCACCGGTACCCATTTATACATCTGGGTGGAGAGAGGCCATGTGAAAGTGAAGTGTCTCACCCAAGAACACAACACATTGCCTTGGCCAGGGTTCGAACCCGGACCAGCCGATCAGGAGTCCAGCATTAGACCGTCACGCCTCCCACCAGAGTAATCAGCGTTCCCAACTCCAGTGCTTACCAGCTTGTTTTGAAACCCTTAGTTTCTACTGATTGTCGTTTATTTATGTTCCAGGCATTTCATGACATCGCATATCGAGCTGACTCACGTGAGGACCTCTTGGCAGCCATTAATGGGTTCCTTGATGACACGGTGGTTTTGCCACCTGGAGAGTGGGATCGTAATGTCTTGTTGCCAATCCTTCTTGCTCAAAGTAGAGCAATGGCACGGAGAAGGAAGATGGCCAAAGCTGGTAAGACCTGAATTAGTTTTTTTTAAGTTTGTGTGCAGTGCTTGCTAAGGGTAAACGGAACTTGGTTGTCTGAGCAGAATGCGGGTGACTTGCTCGTTAAAATAATGAAGGCAATCAGGGTCATTACATTGTGTTTGTGGCCAAGTTAGCTAATTAAAATGTGTTACTTTCCATGTGCATAATTGAAATCTAAATTCTCATTAAGATTCTACTTCGTCAAGTAGAAAGGTGGCGAGAACACAGATTTCAAGTTATCATGGTCTGTATATATTAGATTTACAGGAAAAACAGAATATTTTTTTTCTTGTAGCTCTTGTTGCTGCTGCAGAAGAACAGGAAGTAGATCCTCTGGAGAGAACAGGTTCATTCTGTGGCGGTCTTGTCCTGGACATCAAACGGCGAGCAAAATTCTACCTTAGTGACTTCAAAGATGGTTTTAATGTACAATGTCTGTTGACCTCAATCTTTCTGTACTTTTCTGTATTTGCACCAAATGTCGCCTTTGGTAGTCTTCTTGATAAGAAGACCGATGGGTGGTTGGGTGTGTCCGAAGTTATTTTTGCAACTTGCCTTTGTGGAATATTGTTTGGACTTCTAGCTGGTCAGCCACTGATAATTATTGGAGCTACTGGCCCTGTGTTGGTGTTTGAGCAGACTATATACGAGGTAACTTTTATTAATTTTTTTTTGTTATTATAATTATGGCAACTGAAGGTAGTCTTGAGGAAAATCCGAACACTCTGATTGGTTCTTTCTTGGTCAGGTTCATTTCCATAGATAGAGTGACTGAAGCCGTGTATATATCTTGTTTTTTTTAGTCTGTAAATTTAAAATTTGCTACAGGTTATACAAAACTTATTGACAGCCCTGGCAAGAAAAAGTCCTCACCATAGCTGGGTTTTGGCAGTGTTGAGCAAAGTGAGAAAAAGAAAAATAGAGGCTGTATACATTTTTGAGCTGGTTACAATCCCTAATGTTTTCTGTCACTTTTTTAATGGGGTTCAGTTCTTTTGTGATTCTTTTCTGTTTGGTGTATGCTTTACACAGAAATACTCTACATGTTTATTTGCAACTGTAGATTATTTTGCCCCTCAGTTGAAAAGTTCTAATTGGATGTTCATTATTCCATTTCAGTTCTGCGATTTCTATCACTTAGAATTTCTCCCATGGCGCTGTTGGATTGGTTTCTGGGTCATGTTAATCCTGTTTGGTGTGGTGGCTATGGAAGGCTGTTTTCTGGTGCGCTACTTCACTCGGTTCACTGAAGAAATATTCGCTTGTCTCATTTCTGCTATTTTCATTTATGAAGCAATCAACTTTTTACAAATGGTGAGATCTTAAGGTGGCTGGAAATAGTTTCCAGCACTTTCCAGCACTTTTATTGGTCGTTATAACCACTCAGTATCTGGAGATGCCAAACTCATGGTATCAAAACACTGCCCAATCATTGGTGAACATTTTTGTTGCACTATAGGTTACAGCAACAACAATATGACCTGCTGAAAACACCCTTAAATTTAGCTTTAAGCTCTTATAACTCAAAAATGAGCTCAAATTGTGATGAACATGATAACATGCAACTTTTTGCAATGTTTAGCTGTTAGAAAAGTGCTGGATACTGTTGACAGCCTCCTTAACAGGAATGTGTTTAAAATAGCTTGGCTTTTGTCCTGGTAAAGAACTAGAGTTATGCCATGTGGTAACACTTCTGTCAGGCATGCAATTTGTACGGGGAGTTACAGATGTGTAGCTCTTTGCACGCCTTCCATGCTTATCATAATTAATAGATAATAATTTAATTTTGATTTTTGATTTCCTTTTATCACTTGTAACAAGACACTGCCTACCATTAATTTCTCAGTGAATTTCACAAGTAGTGTGGGTTTTGTGAGTGGGCCTACTGTATGATTAATTGTTGGCTGAAGTGGATATTTTTGCACAAAATCTGTGATTAACAGAATAGAGATTTTAATATTAATGTACTTAATTTTTAACTACAGGTATTCAAGAAAAATCCTTTGAAGAAAACTTATTCAGAATCCGAGGATTCTTCTGAAACTGATTTGAAGGGACAACCAAACACCGCTCTTCTTTCCACTATCATGGTGCTTGGAACATTCCTTGTGGCATTTTATTTGCGGAAGTTTAGAACAAGTTACTTCTTTGGCAAGAAGGTTTCAAATTTTCATGTGCTACACAATTATAAATTAATGTAACTGTTACAATATTTAATTGTCACTTCTTATCTGTCACTGGAACATAACAGAATATCTGCCATTATTATTCAGCAAGTCCATGTGGTGCCCATACATGACAGGGAGCAATTGTTATCCACCATCGATTCATAACAGATGGCCTGCGATATACATATATACATATATATATATATTTCTTGAATTCCCCGCACCCAAAACACTGACAACAGAAATGCGGTGCGGGATAAGCAGACAATTCTTAGCCTATTTATTGAACTAACCAGAATAATCAAACAAACTGTATACGTTTGATGCGGCCAAAGTAAATTTAATAAACAAAACCACTTATAATAACTGACAATTATTAGGAAAAACAACTAAAATCGTTACGAGGAAAAGGATTACAGGATTTCAATCAAAAAGAACAAATTTAACTGTCTGCTAGTAAAAATCCACAATGAAACTTGTTTACCGTTCAGCGAATATATACTTGCTACTTTACATATCACACTTTCTTCTTATAATCTCATGCCGGCACTTCACTGCCGACAAATGCACCTGCGCTTGGGAATTCAAGAGACCATTTATCTTTTGTTTCATTACGCTTCGCTGCATTCAGACAAAGATAAATGAACAAATATATATAGGCTGCGAAGAGTTGTCCAAAGTCTTGCAAAGTGCTGTGGGAGGCATAGTGGCCTAATGGTTAGTGTGCGGGACTCCGGATCGGACGGTCTGGGTCTGAGCCCTGGCCGGGGCGCTGTGTTGTGTTCTTGGGCAAGACACTTTACTCTCACGGTGCCTCTCTTCACCCAGGTGTATAAATGGCTACCGGCAAATTTACTGCTGGGGGGTAACCCTGCGATGGACTAGCATCCCATCCAGGGAGGAGTGGAAATATTCCTTGCCGTTTAATGCTATGGAAACCAGGATAAGCTCCTGCAGTATGCACTGCTTGGTGCGAGCGAGGCTGTACAGCCTTGTTTACTTATTTAAATATCAGGCTATGTTCTGGATGATTTCACAAGACAATGTAAATACTTCTATTCTAACGTCTTATTTTGTCGTTTTACTTCAACTACATTTGCTTTAAAGAATGACAAGAGTGAGCTGAAGGTGGTGGCAAACAAGGACACATTGTTGCAGACACATTGGTGCTCATGACGATTTGTTGCGTACACAAACACGGAAACATTTGTTGCCGACACAAAATGTTTTTGAATGAAATTAGAAACATTGACTTGTGTCTCAGACACAAGATTTGTCTCTGCAACAATGTTGCGCTCGGGCAAACAGGGAAACATTTGTGTCCGCAAAACGATGTGTCCTCGTTTGCCACTACACCTTAACACCTAGATTACTTTTATTGTAACTTAAAGTGGATTTTTTGTTTTTAAAACTTGTGTTTTGTCTTAGGCTAGAAGGCTTGTCAGTGACTTTGGCATCGTCATAGCAATGGCATCGATGCTGTTACTTGATTTTTTCCTTCATGACAAAGTTACTACTCAAAAGATTGCCATCGGCGATCCAACAAAAAGAGGCTTTTTACCTACAAGATACACAGAGAGGGGCTGGTTTATTAACCCTGGAGGTATGGCTAAGGCTATGGAGACTGGTTGGATATTTGCGGCAATCATCCCTGCCATGTTTGTTGGGATTTTGTTGTTTATGGAAACCGAACTAACAGGAGTGCTTTTGAACAAGAAAGAACATAAACTGGCCAAAGGAGCAGGCTTCAATTTGGACTTGTGTATCATGGGACTGTTGTCGTTTGTTTGTTCCTTAATGGGATTGCCGTGGATGTGTGCAGCGACTGTCCGGTCAGTCTCACATTTAAATGCATTGTCCATCTGGAGCACCTCGCATGCACCTGGTGTCAAGCCACATCTTATTGAAGTCAAGGAACAGAGAGTCACAAATATTGCCATACACGTCCTCACAGGTCAGTTAATAATGTACAACTAATTTCCTTTTATTAGTATCAATATGTTGTCAAGCAGATATTTATTGCGAAAAAAGAGATTCATCAACTAGGAGAAACTCGTTAGATCATTCACCACAATACTGCAGTATCAACCACAACTGAACAGCCGCGTAATTCAGCTAACGGTAATCTGGATATGCTCACAGTGTCAATATGCCACTCTCCCCTCCCTTCCTTCTGTTGGGATCAAGTTCTTTTCTTTCGGGATGAACACCTTGTTGCCTGAGTTGTCTTCAACACTGTCAACTATCACGTCCTAGAAATCTCGAGCTCAATATCTAAAATGATATAAAATTAATACAATTCAGAGGTTTTGGTGGAAGGCGGCTAGCTGGCATGGACTACCGGCTACTCTTCCCCATCCAGCCACCTTCTTTGAGTGACCAGTTGACTGTCTTGATTAAATTTTATTGTGTGACAATTGTGTGACATGTGATTGACTGTGACATGTCGTTGCAGGTGTATCCATTCTATTAGCACCAGCCCTTCATCTCATTCCAGTCCCGGTCATGTTTGGTGTGGTGTTGTATCTTGGTGTTTGTTCATTAGCTGGAATTCAGTTAGTAGACAGGCTGATCATGATGTTTATGCCTCCCAAATATCATCCAGATGTCCAGTATGTAAGAAAGGTAAGGAACTTTAAAACATTGTTTTCATTGAAATGCTTCCACAACCCTGTACTGACTATTTGTGTTGTTGTGAGGTGTTCAAGTTCTGCTGACTCAAAGAAAGGAATTGCCTGAAGTGACGTCATTTATCACCAATCTTCGATCACGCGGTCAACTTCATTGGGCGTGGCCAAGACGGGAAATTTAAAGCTTGATTTTGGGGTGAAAAGTGACGGAATCGAAAAAAAAATTTCAGAATAGTTTTCTACGCATTATAGAGATATTAAATCCAAAACACTTTAAAGGAATTTTTACTATGTTAAAATCAAGTTGGAAATCAATCAGTCAATTGAAACGCCCAAAGACGTTGGCTCAGGGGGAGGGAAGGGGGTTAAAAGTGTTCTCTTCCATCCCATGCCATGAAAGGTAAAGTTATGTTTGGAGTCTCCAATTTTCAAAACGTCTTTAAAATTTTCTGTTTGCATTTTGATTTGTGATTTAAAATCGTAAGCATTGCATGTTCAGGATGGAGCAAACAAGAGAAGTTCATTAAAAATAATTAATGACAAGGCATAGTGATTAGCTAAGCGGTTTGCTGTGATTTCAGGTGAACACCAAACAGATCCATTGTTACACCATTATCCAGTTGGTCTGCTTGGCTTTACTTGTTTTAATCAAGTTAACTGTCGTCGCACCATCCTTTCCGTTCTTCATTATCTGTTTAATTCCTTTGCGCAAGTCGTTGACAAAGTTTTTCGAAGTGCAAGAACTTGAAGAGGTATGCTGGTTTTCATTAATTGAATTATAATTTCCCAAGTTGTTTAACTTAACACTTCGCTACCAAGCTCAAAATATTTCATGATCATCATCCTTCACTTTTATGTATATCTGCAGTTCAAATATGAATTATTTCATATATACCATACATCATTTCACTCCACGGGGAAATATGAAGTCAATAAATCGACCTCACTCCCAATGTGTGGCTTCATAGCTCAATTGGTAGAGCATCGCACTGGTATTGCAGAGGTCACAAGTTCGAATTCCGCTGAAGCCCTAATTTTTTCAGGCTTCAAATTAACTGCGATGATCATCCTTCACCTTAATGTATATCTGCAGTTCAAATATGGATTATTTCATATATACTATACACTAAAAGACCAGTCAACATGTATTTTGTGGACTTGGTTGGGGCAGGGTGGATGACGCCATGGTGCCGGAGAGCGCTCATCTCCCTCCAATGTGGCTCAGGCTCAATTCTGGCAGGATGGTGCCATGTGTTGGTGATGCTTAATTGCTGTTGGTTCTTGCCTCGCTCCAAGGGTTTTTTTCTGTGTTTTCACCCCTCCTCAAAAACCATCATTTCTAAATTCCAATTCAACCTGGACAGAGGACCCGCATGAAAACCACTTAAGGCTGATGTGCCTTCTTCTCTTAATATCGTTAGTATAGGTAATCATACGTTTTTTCTCGTTCAATTTTGAATTAATTTCCACTTGTGAGTTTTTCAAAAAGCTGAAATTGCACGAGCCGCTTTTAATAGTATAAACATGAAAAAAATTGCCTGGAGGAAGTACTGGAAGATCTTACAGTGTTTCAGACAGGAAGCGAGCATTTGATACGAATTTGACACTTTATTTACGGATTGGCTGATGAAGATCAGCTAATAAAACTGTGCTGCTCTCAGCCAACCAGAATTGAGTATTTTTTTCATTTATATTATTATCTAGATTATTGCATTGCTTTCTTTGGCAAGGTGAAATTGTTCCATTGCCTCTTACAAGTTGACTGCGGTTAGCTCAGTTTGTAGAGCGTCAGTCAACTGTGTGGGACCAACCCTCAGGGTCACAAAAATAACTGAAGACAGCATCCAGACATCGCTGTAAATGGTTACAATTTCTAGTCTTCTTTTTGGATAAGGATGATAAACATTCTTGAAAAAATCGCAAACTTCCCAAAATTCTAATGTTACTTCATGAGTCTCCTGATTCCCAACACGATCTTCAAACTCCTGGAAGGTGAAATAAGAACTTAATAACAAAATCGCTTACAGGGGTTTTGTTTGTGCCAAAATAAAGTGGCCGTGATAACGGAGTGCCTGAATTCATGGTGTGGCCGTATTAGCAATTAACTAAATAACAACTTTGTGGTTTTCATTTTACAGCTTGACAATGAAGAAGCTCCGGATGATGATAGTGACTTGGACGAGTATGACAGCGTGTTCATGCCAATCTGAAGTACGAATAAAGAACCACATGATCAACTACACGATATTTGGTTGTCTGTGGCCAGAGTTCTCTCCTGCCAGTTCCCCTTCACATTGTTTAATTTATCTTTTTACTTCAGTAAAGTAGCAATTTCTAGGACCTATTGGATTGCAAAAGACCTTGTGCAAAAGTGGCTGCCATTTTCGGACATTTAATGTGTTTAATTTAGATCTAAATAACTGGAGAACCAGCGGTTGGAGACTAACTGTCAAGAATTCTTATTTTTGTCATAGTTAAACCTAAAAACAAGAAGCAATTATATTAATTGCTAGCTTGTCTTAAGATTTTGTAGCAATAATGTACGATTCGTCCCTGACAATTTACACCAAAAAGTCTTAACACAGAAACAAAAGTGAACTGCAGCAAGTAGAAGAAACCAGAAAGGAGAATCTACATCTGGATCATCTGACCTGAAGAATTAAATTACAAATTACAAGGCTTCACTTTTTGCTTGGTTTATGATTGTCTTCTCATTGCGTAAATAAGAAAAAAAAGATAGTATCAATTATTTTGCAGAGAAATCTATAAAACAAAGTGTATATTTTGAGAACAATTTCTCTAAAAAAGGTTATTTAGTCTTGTATTGATATTTTAGTATCTGAGCTGTATCACTACAGTATTTAGTATGGTAGATCTGTGACTCTCCATCGCATGACGTCTGGTAACGTAGTGGATTGCGTGACGTCCAGCAATATACTAATGGTTTATTCCTTCTAGGCAAGTTTCGCTTGAATCAATTTTTTTTGAGCGCCTTGTTAACGTGAAACTTACACGTGCAATTTTTCTTGAATGAAAGCAAATAATCACGAAAGAGTTACAAATGCTGTTTATTTTTCTTTGTAGTTTTATTAATTAAAAACGTTGAACAGTTTTATAAAGTGGAAATGTCTTGCATGGTGGGATTTGATGTTAGGCTAAAATTTGTGCATACAACATGCATTTTTGTGAGGTGTTAATTCCTTCCATTTCACACAACCACTGTACCGGTTGCCATAGACTAAGAGATTAGAGTTATAATATTCTATCGATTTATTACCTGCAAGCAGCAGCGTTTCACAAAATTAGTGCTACATATGTATAAAGAAATTGAACACCTGTGTGTAAAATATTCCTGACAATTCTTGAGCTAATTCCGCCATAACAAAAACAGGTTTTTCTTGAAGACTTACGTTTGCGTGACTTTTGTGACCTCTGTTACCAACCTTGTTGCCAGGGTCTCTCATCTTCAGAGACCCTGGGAACGAGGTTACACTGCTGCATTGTGTTGTGTGACGCAAGACAATTCACGTTAGTGTGATCTGCTGTTAGATATAAATCTTCTATCAGTGAAAAATGTAAATAGCTGTTAAATAGTCATGAAATCGAATTTTTGTTTAATGAAAAAATTAAAGATGGTTTAAAAATGACTGTGCTGTGTTGTGCTGTACTGCGTTGTGTTTTATTGTGCGGTGCTGCATTGTTCTGTTGCGTTGCGTCGTACTGTGCTTTGTTGTGCCGTGTTACCTTGTGCTGCGTTAATTGTGATGTGCTGTGTTGTGTTGCCCATTGTGTTGTTGACTCTCATACAACTTTATCCTTGTCTGGCCGTGCTTGAATGACGGGTAACGAGATTCCAAACTTCTTTAGCAACAGCTTGGTGACTCTCTTTTTCGTCTTATCCAGGCATCAACTGTAGAAGGTCAAATTCACTTTATACCTGCATTATCACTAAGTAAACATGTCCAATTCTGGCTTAAAATTATGACTTTTATTTACATTAACAGTCACAACTTGCTGGTAATGTTTGAATTCTTGTTCTCAGTTTTTTTCAGTTGCCAAACACTCTCCATTCGATCCGAGACTAAACCTTGCAAAGTATCTTCAAGAGTTCCATTCGTAGCAGCCGAAACTAATTTGTACAGCAAATCAGACGGAATACTAAAGTTCACGTGAGGGAAGGTTGACGACAAATTTGCATCTTTTGTATGACTTGTGACCATACCTAGCAGTTCCCCTGTTTCCATGGAAACCAGGGCTCCTCCACTTGCACCACGATGCACTGCAGCAGTGGACTGTAGTAATACTGACTGTTGATCGATATATGCAATGCTTGATATCACTCCAGAAACAACTGATGGTCCTGTGTTAAGATGACTTGCGAACAATGGAAAGCCAACTACAGAAATCTCCTCTCCTTTTGAGTATAAAAGTTTAGAAAAGTCTGAAGATTTTATTTGAGTGGCATTAGCACCTAACCTTGGCTTAAGAGATCTAAATTGAGGATTTGGTTGCACTTTTAACAGTGCAAAGTCAAGAGGACAGCCTTCCTGAGTAGCAGAAAGGACTTGTACCTCTTGATGAATGCTGTTTGGACAGTTCCAGGATATCGTGACCTCTTTTGTGCTGGTCAAATGGTTTGCTTTGCTTTCAGTTACAGTAAGGGTATTATGATAATCTTGAATCACATGGCTACAGGTTGCTATGAGACAGCCCTCTGCATCTACGACAATACCAGATCCCCAAGTGTTCCCACAATGCACCATAACCATACTAGCAAAAGCTGTATTTATAATGTCCTGAGCACTTAAACTGCATTGACCTGAATGCATATCAGAAATTCTTCTATCTTGATTCACTTTCACCTTCAGATCAACTGGATTTTCTGTTTTATTCTGGTAATTCACAATACCCAAAATTGCTATATTTAAGTGTTGAGGTATGTGAGTGCTGTTTTCTTTCATAAGTTTCCATAAGTTGTGTAGAATGTATTCAAGGGAGCTTGCAATAGTGATTCCAGTCCACTCCCCATTTTTCCAACTAAATGGTGCTAATACAATCCCATAAGGAGTGGCATATTTTATCGATCCACATTGCAGTTTCCTCTGGTACAATGGACATCCTTCACAGCCTGGAACGCAACGTGCATCAGTGATAATTATTTCACTATTAGTTCCTACAACGTTCGACACAATTCCTTTGGAAAAACTGTTGTAGAAAACTGGAGGGCATTCGCAGCCAAATGGTGTCCCAACGACAAACACTGTATCTCCTTTCTTGGGTCTCCCAGATACACAAACTTGTGATAAATTGACGGGTTTAGACGAAAAATAGTTGCTCAGAGTTTTCACTTGAATCAGCACAAAATCTGAAAGGCAGTTTTGATACGCAATAGCCTCGTCTTCATTCTCCCTATCGACAGTCAACGTTGATTCGAATTTCCACTCCGATTGCGGAAAAATGCGTCCTGCGATCCTCTGCAATCCATAATCTTTCCAATATAAGGCAACATAGCCTTGAAGGGTTCTGAATTCTTTTTCTCCGTTTCTCTTAAACATCACTTCGACAGCAATTTCCCCATATTTTGGCAAGGTTGTCCGGAAATTATTGTTGAACAGAAAGGGAGAATCCGCGCTGATTTTACATTGTTTTTCAATCTGAGGCAATACATCAAGAAATAAAGAGGCGACTGTTAACACAATACCGTTAGTACTGTCTAAAACGATGCCACAACAGCTCAAATCGGAATTACGTCTTTTTACCAAAACGCACGGAACGTCCGCCATATTGGATGTTTGCCTGTGAAACCGCGATTCCATGGAACCGCGGTAGCCCGTGAAAGGAATGCGCGGGAGTCGTTTCTCCATCTTGGCGCTGAATTTGACTTCTGTTGTTCGACCGTTGGTGAATTTTGGAAAGATTTCGTTTGATTCTGTTTGATTTGCGGTCATTTTACAACACCTGGTAAATATTTTGCCGTCTTTATGCCGTGATAAGGTTTATATTTATTGTGCAAAGGCAGTGTTAGATGGAGGCCTTTACCGCATCCCAGGATTCTGAAAACAGGTAAGCTGGTCGAACATCCCTTTGTTATTTATCGCACTGCTGATAATTATAATGAGCTTGTTCAAGAATTAAGTTTGTTTTGCCTCATCTTTACCGATGCGAAATAAATACGATAATATACTGCCAAGTCTTGGCAGTTTATACAAACCTCTTTCAGTTTGGCTTCCGAGTGCAAAGTTGATTTTATAGCTTGTAAACACTAGCAATATAATAATTGTACTGAAAAATTAACGCTGGCTTTTATCTAAGCTGATAAATTGTCTTCTTTTAGGATCACTATTGGAGGTAAAAGGAAATCCTCAAGCCGCCGATCTTCGGTAAAACAAATTGAATTAAAAAGAGATCATATATTAATTACATTTAATACATGTAAATAATTTCTAATATTACAGTGAAATAGAAATGTTGTAGTGGCATTTCCACAGGGAGGTTCTTCATGTAAGGGAAACTTGGTATAGTTGAGCTGTGACGTGCAACCAGGAATAGATAAGCATCCATTCACATGTTGTTGTCATGTTAAGATATCCAGGAAATTGCTAGTTAAACTGTAGCATCCCCACAAATTTATACAGTAGCCTGTAAACACTATGTCTCGCTTTCTCTTTGTGTTGGATGCCAATGTATTCTCAGTTACACATCACAGCTGCTTCTCATCCCCCACTTTGTGGAGTATGGCAGAACTCGACGATATGTCGTGCGTGCAGAGCCATTTTTCGCCGCGACTGAACGAACGTTTAAAAAGGAACTCGTGTGTGCACTTGCTCTGCAAACTGGCTCATACCCAGAGCCTCTTGTGATGTCCTTGGCTGGGCTTGTCCCTCGGCCGATGTCTAGCTGAGGAACATGCACACAAGGCTCTAGGAAAGAGAATTGTTACAGTCCAACATCAAATATACATGTATGGCTGCAAAGATTTTTTTCTGGTGCAAGAAGATAATATTAATAATTATGTCCGACTAAGACACCATAATTTAATTTGTAATTGTACAAAACAGTAGTGAGGTTAGATGTCAACAGAATTTTTCAATAATGTATTATCAACACAAAATGGTGTTGCATTGGAAGGCACAACCACAGTTGGACATTGGCAGGTTTGGTCGGCCATTGTCCTATCCCCAGTTTCCCATATTATATGGTGCGGCATTTGACCTTTTAAAGGCTAAAACATGGTGAATTATAAATTGCCAAGGAAGGAATGTTTTACTGTTCATGTCAAAACTTGGTGGGGATTCGAGCTGGCAAGTAAAAAGAAAAAGCATGCTGCACACTGTGGGTACTTGAAATTGACTTGAATGATGAAGCAAAATTTAGTGCGCTCATTCATGCAACATTTTATGAAATTGAACAGTCAAGGGTGCATGACTTGTATAAACAATACTGGTAATTGTCTTCTAGTAGCTGGATTATTTCTAGTTTACAGTACATGTACACTGAAAGTATTATTGTCATAAATCAGTAACACTTGTTTTGAATGCTATGCATGACAAGTTCGGTGTAGGTTTGAATAACTATTTCTTTTAAGAGTGGTCAACTCTTCATTAATTCTCATGTTTGTACATACATGTATAACTAGATTTTGAAGGCTACAAAATCTCCTTTGAAAGCTGGTGTTTTAGAAGACTTGGATCCAAATGTACTTGATGATAACGGAAGGTAAGTGTACTATGTAGTGGGCATGTGTTGTACAGTTAAGTCCTGCATTTATCACCTCTCTCCACCCTGGTGAATAATGGCTACTGGAAAATCTATGCTCGCTGCAACCCTGGGATGGACTCAATTTCCATCCAGGGCAAGTTGAAATACATTGTACGTGCACTCCTAGTTAGTGGTATCAGGGCTTTTTCATTACATACCATCATTTACTTTAACAAATATGTTATGAAAATTATAAGACTTAATAGTACGATGTATTCGTTACTTGCAAGTGCTTCCATTGTAATGGTGTTCCAAGTGTGTTGTAAATGTACGTGTAGTAGCTGTTACAGGTCACAATTGTTTGCAGGTAATCTTTTCAAACTAGGTAATTAATTTTTTTTAACCTACTGTAGGTTATACAGTATTTTATTTTTATCTAGAAAAAAATCATCCATCCATCCCTCCCTCTACCCCTACTCAACCTTCCTTCTTGCCCCCCCCCCCCCCCTGCAACCTACAGTACATGATCTCTTTACCCCCCGGTATCTTTATACGTATAATTATTCTCTTTTTTTCCTTTACTAATGTGCACTTACGGGATTTGAACACACAACCTTTGGAGCTGCTGTCCTCGTTTAATGCAGTTAAAATGCATATTTTAGCGATGTCCAACCTTGTTTAATGCAGTTAAAATGCATATTTTAGCGATGTCCAACCTCATTTAATGCAGTTAAAATGCATATTTTAGCGATGTCCAACCTCATTTAATGCAGTTAAAATGCATATTTTAGCGATGTCCAACCTCATTTAATGCAGTTAAAATGCATATTTTAGCGATGTCCAACCTCATTTAATGCAGTTAAAATGCATATTTTAGCGATGTCCAACCTCATTTAATGCAGTTAAAATGCATATTTTAGCGATGTCCAACCTCATTTAATGCAGTTAAAATGCATATTTTAGCGATGTCCAACCTCATTTAATGCAGTTAAAATGCATATTTTAGCGATGTCCAACCTCATTTAATGCAGTTAAAATGCATATTTTAGCGATGTCCAACCTCATTTAATGCAGTTAAAATGCATATTTTAGCGATGTCCAACCTCATTTAATGCAGTTAAAATGCATATTTTAGCGATGTCCAACCTCATTTAATGCAGTTAAAATGCATATTTTAGCGATGTCCAACCTCATTTAATGCAGTTAAAATGCATATTTTAGCGATGTCCAACCTCATTTAATGCAGTTAAAATGCATATTTTAGCGATGTCCAACCTCATTTAATGCAGTTAAAATGCATATTTTAGCGATGTCCAACCTCATTTAATGCAGTTAAAATGCATATTTTAGCGATGTCCAACCTCATTTAATGCAGTTAAAATGCATATTTTAGCGAAGTTAACAACAAAGAGCAGTAGCAGTCAGCGGTCAGCGGTCAACGGTCTACATCCTGGACTCACAGGCTCACATGGTTCATTCAGTCACACAGCAGCGTTCATCGTGCAGCTTCGTCGGCCATCTTGTGCTGGGCATTTCAGCTGTCTTCTCCCTCCACCTCCCCTCCCTATTGCCACTGCTTGGCAGTGTGACGGGTGCCTGGATGCCTGGTGTGGGGGCTCATGGCTGGGTTGCGGGGATTTGCCAGCCATGGGAGCAGTAATCGGTATATGGGCTGGCTGCCAACAGTGGAAGCCCCTGGATACCCCAAGCACCCAACCTCCACTTAATTAGCGATATTTATTAATTATCAAGACACTCAAAGACACATACCCAACCAAAAGAGAAAAGTTAAAAAATATACTGTATTTATGTGTGAGATAAAAATATTAACCTAGTTAAAAACAATAACCTGAATTTAAATTTGACCTGTAACATAGCCACAATACATAATGTAAAAGAACCTCAAGGGAAACTGACATTATAATTTTTTATAGTGTATGTTCACCACTTATTTTCATTTTATCCCTGTATTACACTCGCACTTGTTGTGCAAACGTGCAGAAGCAGATCTAAAAAGTCTAGACGATCTTCTGGAAGGAGAGTGAGCTTTGCAGAGAAAAATGACATCAAGTAAGTGATATTCATTAGGCAGCATTGTGCTTTGTTTATTGTACTGTAGGACAACTGCTAAGTATGATTTTTCTTTTGCAGGGAATTTTTTGTTGAAGACTGGAAAGCTGCATGGAATAAAGATGCTGAAGATAGTATCAGTACATGTATGTTAAAACACACATTTATATCAATAAAATATTTGTTTTGTGTTGGAGGTTTTAAGGAATAAAGACATGCTTAGGCTACCCCATGTTACTAGAAATTGGGAAAAGTAGCGAGTGTGTTACCACTCTCTGAAAGATTCGAACTCATTAGACAGAGAAACTAGAAATGCACCTACAGGTAATATTTCAATTTTTAAGCGAAGTGTTCTTAATAGATTTTTTAGCTAATCCTTTCAGTTTTTTTTCTTCTCTTTTTTTCGACTGTAGCTTTTATCAATTTCAATGACAGTTTTTTACTTTAATTCTTATACTTTTTTACTTTTTAATAGTTCCTATTTTATAATTTTAGTCTTAGATAGGACCTTTCTGAAAACTACAATGTACATTTAATTGTGATTGAAAGGTTCCTGATTAAAGATTATTATTATTATGCCAATTACCAAATTTTGAGTTACTGTTCTGGCATTTCTGCACTCTAATTGTATCAACATTTATAGTAAATTTTTGCAATCTCTTTGAAGTAGAACATGTAAACGCAAGCTTGGTTTCAAGTTTTGCTGAGTCTCAATTCCTTAGTTGAACAAAATTCTGCTCCAGATTCAACCTTTTTGATTGAGATAGATATTAAAAAAGTAAACAGTACAATTTATACATGTAAATAATTTTAGTTTACGATGAGTCATGAAAATTGCCAGCAACTCCTCAACAGTCACTTTGGATTCTCACTTCTCTTTCACGTAGTTAACTGATTTTTTGATGATATATTTTGCAGATAGTCTTCAAGTACCAAGCAGTCCTTCTCAGGGGTGAGATTGCTACAATTGTATTTAATTTAATAATAAATTATACAATTATGTACACAAACATGTAATTTTGTATTTTGTCAGCTAATGTAGGTTCAAACCTATCTCTAGTCAGAGTGCTTTGTTTATTTATTATGAAGCAGAGAAAATTTTGCTGCACTTTACAGCACTTGGTTTCTGTTTCTCTTTCAGTCAGTCAGTTACAGGTGTAACCTTGCTAAAACGAGCTGCCTACATGTAGTTCAAATTCTATTGATTTTCCTGGTGTAAGTTTTAAATATCTCTAATCCTTGCGACTTGCGATCTTTTATAGAGAATATAGGGAGCCAGCCAAGTCCATCCAAGGTCAGTAATTTACAAATCATGTCCTGGTATTGGCAGAGTGCCATACCAGTCACTGCTCCAAATGATCAGGCGAATATACATGTATTCTGGCTTAGCTATAGTCAGACCTTGATCCTGGCATTTCATGTTATTACTGTTATCTGGGGTACGGGTATGATCAGTATCTATTTTTGCAAGGTGTTTATTTCGCCAATATTTTGTGAACCATTAATAAACAATTCTAAAGAGAATTTAAAATAATAATTTATATCTTCAGGGAAAAAGGGTAATATTACCAGTATTTATAGTGTTTAAAATTTTCTTTTTCAGTAATGTTGGATAAAGTAATTCTCCCTGACAGGGAGATTTACCTGATTTACAGAAAGTCTGAAGTTTAGAACTGTTCAAATGAGTATCAAGTCTGTGAATGAAACTTTTTTAGTCAATCAACACAGATGTAACTGAGATAACTCAGATAACTCAGATTGATTCAACACATTAAAGGAGCTATGTCAAGGTTTGTGCATGTTGAAAAATTTAGCCTAAAATTGTCAAAATCGTCATTTGCAATCCATCTCAATCTTCTCCATCCTCAGCCACCCTTGTTCCTTTTTGGTTTAGTATCACCTCTTTTTTTTTTCTTCTTTAGTGAACTATTAGTTTTAGGCTTCTTGCAAAATAATGACTGAGAACATCGTGACATAGCTCCTTTAAGTTCAGTCTTACCTCCCCATGTCCATGACCAAGTTCAACCTCGTTCCCAGGGTCTCTCAAGAGAGAGACCCTGGGAACGAGGTTGGACCAAGTTAAGTAATTATTCATAATTTGCTTAATACTTTAATAACTGGTCACGTTTTAGGATTGGAATCCTTGTTAAAAGGTGATATTCAAGTAGATGACAATCAAATGTGTAGAGCTGAAATTCAGGTGAGTGCTGTTTAATTAACTCCTCCCAGTTTGTCAATAACGTACTGGTTTATTCACAAATATCTCCAAATGTTCAAAGTCCGTACGGCCACGGACCACAAAAATATAACACAGTTGCGCAATCCGAGGCACACAGTGAAAACTCACAATCCACACGTTCCTTGTTTACACACAAGCGATGCGAGCGGTTTTCTGCAAAGAATATAAATGTCCAATGTCTTATATGTTCTTCAAAACGTTTACAAATGTCCACAAATGTCCACTTACCGAACTGTATGGCCTCTCGGTTTAAAATAAACGAAATAAGCTCTGTAAACTCCGTATTTAATAACAAATAAATCTGGCACTTGAAAGCACATGGCGAATACAACAAGATTGCTCGCGTGGTCACGTGACCGCAAAAATGACAAAATCCTACTCAGGGGAGTCGGGAGTGACACCGGCCCCTAAATGAATACACCGAAATTCATTTACAATGTTCAAACAGCTACCGACTCCTAACTGCCTGAGTTTAAACAGCACTCAGTCATCATGGGATACATTCCCACAGTTCTAATCAGTCCATCTCTAAAGGACATAAACTTGTGATTGGTCGAGTGACTATCACACTGCTAGTCTTCAGCTCGTAAGACAAAAGCGCACGTCCAATACGGCCTCCTACTCTCAGCAATCCATCTTGAACTTGAGGATTTAACTTGCTTATTGAAGCTCCCATCTTTTTCATTAGCCTCTTTACTGACCTTTCATCCGCTCCAGGCTGGAGAGCTGTTACATCAGGGAACTCTTTGCGTTGAACATAGCGTATGATTTCATGCTCTGCCTCGTGAAGCTCGTCAAGCTTGAGGTAATTCCTTCTCTCCGCTGAATCATGTGTGGTTGGACAACCTTCTCTGAGTTGTAGAAATTTGTTCTCAAGATACTGTTTATAGCGCAGCAACCAGGCAATTCCTACCTTGAGCTTCCACCAGGATGAATAATACAGAATAAGCTTCTCCACAACATCACAACTGACCGCTGTCACATAAACTTGATTCTCCTTTCTGACTTCTGGATCTTCATCCTTGAGGCAAGGGACCTCAATCATCTTTGGCCAGTATTCTTCTCCTTTCCACAAAAACTTAGGACCTGTCAGCCATCGGTTGTTCTTGATCAGAATGTCTAGCTTTAGACCCTTTGATCCATCATCTGCCGGGTTCTCGTCTCTGTTGACATATCGCCATTCTTGGGGAGCAGAACCATCGTGTATAATTGTCAGGCGGTTGGACTCGAAGGTGTGAAATCTCTTGGTTTCATTGTTTATACACTTCAAAACAGAGCTGGAATCTGTCCAGTAAATGACTTTGTTCACGGTCAGATCTAATTCATCACGGATAGCATGGCTGAGTTTCACAGAGATGACTGCTGCAGTCAACTCAAGTCTTGGAATGGAAATTTCTCTGATTGGAGCTAACCGGGCCTTGCCCATGACAAACGAACAATGGACTCGCCCCTCAACATCTTCAAAACGAAGGTATGCGACCGATGAATAACCTTGTCTCGAGGCATCTGAGAACAGGTGTAACTGGGTTTCTTGAACCTTTACAAATCCTTTGGGTCTGAAACAGCGATCAATCTTCACCTCTTCAAGCTTGCTAAGGTCGTCTAGCCATCTTGACCACTGCACAGTCTCGTTCTCTTCAAGTGGTTCATCCCATCCAATCTTCTTTCTGGTTAACATCTGAAGTAGCAGTTTCGCCTTCATGATGTATGGTGCAATGAACCCAAGTGGATCAAATAAAGAATACACAACAGACACTATGCCACGTCTTGTCACTGGTTTCTTGGAAGACGAACTCATAAGTTTGTCTGAGATCTCCCACACAAATTTGTCATCTTCAATGACCCACTTCATTCCTAAGGCACTTTGCGTTGGAAGCTGTTCAAGCTCCAAGTTCACAACTGTCTTGGCTCTCTCTGATTCTGGAATAGCAGCTATAACTCTCCTGTCATTACTGCACCATTTTGTTAGATGAAAACCACCTTTGCTGAGCTGCTCACTAACTTTGTTTGCCAGCACAATTGCATCTGTCACTGTTTCAGTTGACTTCATGAGGTCATCGACATACATGTTTCTGTTGATGACACTTGCAACTTCTGAATTCTGCCCTCCGTCCATCTCTGCAGTTTTCTTCAAACAAAAGTTCACGACACTTGGCGACGACGTTGCTCCAAATATGTGCTTCACCATTCGGTACTCCACTAACTCTGCTGATAGCTCTCCTCCTTCCCACCACAAAAATCTTAATGCATCAGAGTCTCTGGGTTCCACTCTTACTTGATGAAACATTGATTGTATATCGGCTACAAGGCCGACAGTCTCTTGGCGAAAACGGCTCAACACTCCTACAATACGATTGGTTAAGTCGGGGCCCTGCAACAATTGCTGATTCAAAGACGTCTTGGCAAACTGAGCCGCACAATCAAAAACTACTCGGACCTTTTCCGGTTTTAATGGATGCATAACTGGGTGGTGGGGCAAATACCACACTGGTCGGTCTTCTGGGCGTAGCTCATTGGTCGGTACTCTCTCTGCATGGCCCTCTTCAACGTATTCATTCATGGTGGCGTTGTACTTAGAAAACAAGTCTTGGTCTTTGAGGAGACGTTTCTTCAGAATCTCAGCTCGACGCTCGACCATTGACCTGTAATTTGGCAAATAAGGTGGATCATTACGCCACGGCAGCGCTACTTGGTAATGCCCATCAACCATTTTCAACGACTGTTCCATCTTCTCTAGTGCTTTCTTATCCTCAATTGAAAGACTTGCACTTGAGCTCACAACAGAATCTGTAAAGTCAGTTTTCCAAAGTTTCTCAAGTTGCTCATGTAAAATCTCATCTTGTATTTGGCGCTTCACTTCTGCATCTCCCCACTGCAGGTTTACATCTGTCTCATTTGCTCCTAATTCTCCAACTTCACTCTCCTCTTCCTTCTCAACACCACCTTTCTGTCCTTCAAACTCTACAACCTCTGGCTCATCAACATAAAACTCCTTGTTACCCAGGCGAACAAAATTAACTGAACAAGGTCCACTATCTCCAGCGCCATCCAAGGGACCCATAACTGTCCAACCCAACGAGTATCGCACCGCTACTGGTTCACCATGTCCACCTGACTTACATTCCAACGGGACAAACAATGAGGGCTTCTCCTTTAGGCCTATGATAAGACCGACATCTGACGCACTTAACTCTGGCAAATCAACATCCCTTAAATGGGACCAGTTCAAAATGTCTTCTCTCTTGGGAATGCAACTGACTGACACTGGTATCTGCTCAACAGTTCTAACGTTCAACAGTTCCTCTGACACTCTGCCATCCAACGACGTAACAACAATATCTACCACGTGGCCTTCAACGTTCTTGGACCCTGTCACTCCTTGTAGCTCATAGTTACATCTTGAGCCCCATGACCCGAGGTCATTGAAAAGCTGTTCCTTGCACAAAGTCACCTCGCTACCACTGTCTAGTAGCGCATACGTCTCCACAGTTCTCGTCCCGCCCTTGGCTGTAACCTTAACAGGAAGGACTCCTAGGCAAACACGTCTCTCGCCGGCCCCAGTTGCTACTGTCACAGAACTTGCACCTTGCCGTTCTTGAGTCGCTCTTTGGACTTCACCTGAATCACTTGTGACTGCATTAACTTGTTGAAGACGATCTTCAGCATTAAGAGAGGAACCATGAGGGGTAACACTGGTAGAACTTACTCTCTCTGTCTGATCTCTGGGAGTGGGGTGTAACAGAGTATTGTGATCCTCAACACAACCTCGCACCTGACACTTGAAGGCTTCCTTGGGACAACGATCTTTAAAATGTCCTCCGTTGAGGCATTTGAAGCACAGCCTCTTGCTTAACGCCAATCTTTCTCTTTCTGCATACGGCAGCTTCTTGAATTTCTCACACCTCCATAACCCGTGCTGTCCAAGACAAGCAGGACACTTTCGGTTGGCACCCGATGTTTTACCATTTTGGTTTGCTTTCTGATCAAGTTCAACTTTAGTTGTCATTGAGGTTAGCTTTGATAGTGGTTTCTCTACCTTCTCTCCACTTCTTTTCTTCTCTCTTGAAGAGCTCGCAGGAAGATCTTCTCCAAATTCATTGTTCACAAGCTTTGCTCGGGCCTTTACAAACTTCAGAAAATCCTCAAATTTTGGCCTTTCTCCAGCTTCAATGATTCTCCCCGCACATTCTGCCCACTTTGCTTTCATAAAAAAGGGTAGCTTCCTATTCAGCTCCATCAGGGTGTTGGTGTGGTTCAAGTCACTGACATATTCAGGACCCATTCCCTTCAGGGTTCTCTCTGCTGCCTCAAGGCTTCTTGAAAACTCCAACAATGCTGACCCAGTGCTAGCTTTCAATGGTGGCAATTGTTCTAACTTCTTTAAATGAGCTTTCGCGATAACATGAGGAAGACCGAAATTTTCTTTCAGGGTTTTCTTTGCAGATTCATAACCTTCTGACACTGGTAGGTTTACACAACTTTCAATCGCTTCTCTAGCTTTTCCAGTACAGTGTTGAATTAGCAACTGAAGACTTCTAGAATTATCGGTATCATCTTCCAAGCAGGTTTCAAAGTTGCGCATGAATGACACATAGTCAATTGGATTTCCACCAAAATGCATGTATTCTATCTTGGGAGTGTTCATAACTTGACTCAGAGTTTTAACTATCTGCTGACCGGTATTCAAATCAGCTTGCATTGGCAAATTTCCTGAATTTCCCTGTGGATGACCCGCTACAACTTGAAAGTTCTCGGTGGGGGGTGGCGGTTCAAATTTCCTGTCAGTTTCTGATAAATCTGACACACTATCTCCTTGGGGAGGTGTTTCTGGCTCATCCCGCTTTGAAAATGGTAACTTCACAGATTTAGTGCCAGTTGGCACTGGTTTGATGTCGTGCTTCGGCGACTCTTTAATCTTCAATTTGGAACCCGCCTGCTCTACAACATTCTCAACATCACCCTTCAGCCCGGAATCGTGTAAATCACCATGCAGATTTTCCCCTTGGCTAGGTAAACTCTTTCCCTTAACCCTTGCAGACCCAGTTTCTCGGTCCATGATACTAAAACTCACAAAGGCTCTCTCTGCCTCCATTTCGGCCTCCATTAATTCCTTTGCATAATTAATTTCAGCAATTTTACGGTCAAGTTCTTGTTTTCTTTTCAAATGCTCTAAGTTTAGTCTTGCTAAGGCCATTTTTTCTCTTCGAGCCTCAGAACCACCACTAACATGACTAGATTTCGATTTTTTCGAAACAGTACTCACGTGTTCGGCGCTCCTCCTCTCAGGATCAATTCCACGAGACCTCACAGACCTTTGACTCCCGCCAATAAACTCAGACAAATCAAGCGACAAATCGCGAAGTCGTTTCACCGTGCCATCCATTTCCAATTTCCTCGCTAATTCCTCATCGTAAACCATAAGAGCCTTTCGCTTTTCCGGTTCCAACTCCATCAACTCCATAAAGCAATCGTGTGCATCTACGAATTTCTTCCATATTTGGTCATAAGATGTAAATTTTAAAGCCAAATCTTCAGACCGCAAATCCTTTCCTTCGGCTAATAAAGACTCAATTTCTCCTCGCAATTTCCTTAACGCACCAGCAAATCCTGCCTTTGATCTCTTTAGCTGTTCGGCTCTTTCAGCTTTATCTTCCTCTTCGTTCCTCCTTGTCGAATACGTTTTCAGTCGAGCTCCTCTTCCCGCCACAGGACTCACAGGACACGAATGTGTGAACATCCCGGCATGTGCAATCGATAAAACCGATTATCGATAACATTCGATAACAATCGATAAAAATTAGTAAATTGTATCGGAAATCGATTAAAATCGATAAAAGGACACGTTGTGAGTAATCGATAATTATCGATTTTTAAATTAATGTTATCGATTTTATCGAATTTCTAAAATGTAGGTTAAAACATGGTTCCAGAACCAAAGAAACAAGAAAAAACAAAGAATGAAGTTAATGTGTTGACTGAATGAAATAAATCCTTGGTTGCTTAATGTTTCTGTTCATTGTTTTATATTAAATTAAAACGCTGTCCACATAGAAGCAGTTTTATTTTGTATGGTTTTTGATACTCCGTTAAAATCGATTAATCAATAAAATCGATATCGTTAAATACGCGGAAGACTGTGAGTATCGATTTCTATCGATTGATCGATAAAATCTATATCGATTAATTAAAAATTATCGATTGATATCGATTTATCGAACGGTTTTCCGATATCGGTTTTTATCGATTGGTCATACCGGGTAACATGTTTACTCGAATTCAGCCCACCAAATGAAGCGCTCAGTTCGAAAACTGTCAATAACGTACTGGTTTATTCACAAATATCTCCAAATGTTCAAAGTCCGTACGGCCACGGACCACAAAAATATAACACAGTTGCGCAATCCGAGGCACACAGTGAAAACTCACAATCCACACGTTCCTTGTTTACACAGAAGCGATGCGAGCGGTTTTCTGCGGAATATAAATGTCCAATGTTTTATATGTTCTTCAAAACGTTTACAAATGTCCACAAATGTCCACTTACCGAACTGTATGGCCTCTCGGTTTAAAATAAACGAAATAAGCTCTGTAAACTCCGTATTTAATAACAAATAAATCTGGCACTTGAAAGCACATGGCGAATACAACAAGATTGCTCGCGTGGTCACGTGACCGCAAAAATGACAAAATCCTACTCAGGGGAGTCGGGAGTGACACAGTTGCTAACCAGTTGAAAATGAGACTATCGGTGCAAGATTGCTTTAAAACGTGAAAGCATAGGCATGAGAACTTAGTTTGAAAAGTCGTACTCGTACTAAATCTCGTACTCGCACTCGTACTCCGACCTGAAGGTCTCTATTGCATATCTGCAGTGATCTGGAGCTCACCATTTTCTTATATGCAAGTTTGTTGACCTATCATTTTTTCTCTTTGTTTGAATTGAGCAATAATATTATAGACCAATTCCGATTCTTCAAAAATAAACCATTGGCGAAAACGTGCATTTTTGCAAGTAAATTGTTTGTAAAATTGTAATGATGATAAGGAATTATGACATAAATCAAGGTGCTGTCAGTCCTAAATGAGCACGGAGGATATCACATGGCCGCAGAGCGATACAAAATTTCTCTTTGAGTGTTGGAAGATATTTTACGAGTGAGGGCAGTGAACAAGTGAAATATGTTTCAACACGAGAAGAGAAATTTTGTATCTCCAAGTGGCCATGTAATATTCTATTTAATATTATATAAACACCAATGAACTTCCAAACCTTTTCACTTTCGAAAAGCGGGATTTATTACATTAACATAGCAACGGTGATATCTTCACACGTACATGTATGTAAAGATTAACATGTTATCTTCATGTCTGTGAAGATATCATGTTTTCGTGTGAAAGCCCACCTGGTATTTCACTGCTGTTTATAAAATAGTAGTAGTATAAGTGGCTCAATGGCAGACCTAGCCATCTGATTGGTCGAGACAGCACACGTGACGCGTCTCGACCAATCAGATTGCCGGATTTCATCCAAGATGGCCTCCGGACTTTTTAATGAGCAAAAATTATTCAGTCTGACGTCACCCATGCGTGGAAAACTGCGCCCCAGCCCTCGACAGAGGATCTGGACCCGGCTAATCGATAAAAATCGATAATGGGATTACGTAATGGCTTTCCGGTCCCCCGCTCCTGAAGGGAGCGTATTATTTTCCAGTCCTTTCGCTAGATGGGGCACTTCTCTTTGGAGTTAAAAATGAGGAGGAGAAACACAGATTGATTTTTTAGTGGATTTGAAATGGAAAATCATGAATAGACTGCTTAAACCTCGCTGATGAAGGATTCATCTATCCTTTTACGGCCTTGAAGACATGATGTCATGGCGCTTACAAACGTGTTTTGAATTCGAATCACGGACCTGTACACCAAGTTAATTAGGCTTTTCAAGACTTTTGAACACAAAATGGTAATGTACAATGTTGCTTCGAATTTGTATGGAAGTTTTAGAAAGATCGGTAAAGCCACTGAATTATGAATTGAATGCAAAAGCCGTGTGCTAAAATTTGAACTTTCCACTTTTAGCATGAAGCCGAGTGAAGTGTGAATAAACTAATTACGCATGCAGAATTGCACGGCTTTGAAATTTTCGATATTTTGATATTTTGAGTACATTTCGTGGGTTCATCTTCAATGACATTTAATTTGAAGCAAAGTTTATTTGAAGGTTCTATCATATTTCAATCTTTTGTTCAAAATTTTAGCCTTTTTGAAGCGAATGAAGCCGAGTGAAGTGTGAATAAACTAATTACGCATGCAGAATTGCACGGCTTTGAAATTTTCGATATTTTGATATTTTGAGTACATTTCGTGGGTTCATCTTCAATGACATTTAATTTGAAGCAAAGTTTATTTGAAGGTTCTATCATATTTCAATCTTTTGTTCAAAATTTTAGCCTTTTTGAAGCGAATGAAGCCGAGTGAAGTGTGAATAAACTAATTACGCATGCAGAATTGCACGGCTTTGAAATTTTCGATATTTTGATATTTTGATTACATTTCGTGGGTTCATCTTCAATGACATTTAATTTGAAGCAAAGTTTCTATCATATTTCAATCTTTTGTTCAAAATTTTAGCCTTTTTGTCACTTGCACGCACATGTTTATCTGATTTAGACGTCCCGTCTTCGTGTTTAGGCTTTCATTTATTTAAGCGCTTTCAGTGTCGCCGGAACTATTTACAAATTGAACGCAACGATATATGAGCGAGTGCTACATAGAATAAATAAAATCACACAGAGATTTTTTTCAAAATTGTTTTAATTACAATTCTCATACATGGCATTTCTAAAGTTTACAAAACGTGACAATCGCTTGCAAAATAAAAGTCCAATTCTCCTATCATACATGGTATTTCTAAACGCGACAATGCAAAATAAAAGTCTTCACAAATTTTATAGGAGCGTGTGCTACATCAACAAATCACAGATGTTGTTTTGTTTACAAAATAAAAGTCTTCACAAATTTTATACGTTTGAGTGCTTTTTCAAGATTCTCACCTAGAAACACGGTTGTAAAGTTCCACTCCTCAATATCGTAATATTCTCCATAAATGCAACCGCAGCAAGTCAAGAAAACGCGACCACCCCACTTGGTTACTATGTCGCCCCATTTTATTTCTTTCACGAACTTCTCGTGATCAGCGTTGTGCACTCTGTGAATAGGTTGTGTACACAGCATGAAGGTAAATTTCCACAAGACATGACTGATAAAATAAAACAAAAATCAAAAAAAAATAGTAATTCAATAAAATGTTCCATCAAGGGTCCATAAAATGCAGATCAACGGTCCATAAAATGTTCCACAATTAAGAGTTCAATTTATCGAAGGCCTCTGCCCATCTCAGCAAATCGACCCACAAAGAAAGCACTTCAGCGTCATCTGAAGTAGCATCCCAGGATATCTGAATTATCCTATCAAGGAACCACGGCCCATCTTCAACCATGTCTTGGTAACGGGTACCTTTGCAATTTTCTTTATCTGCGTCCAACTTCCATTCCATCAAAGCAGTCGCTTCTTCAATAGTTGTTTCTCAACTCTCTCACTCATCTTCAAAGGGTAACTGGTGGTGTGGGATGGAAAGTCTTATATACATTCAAAACAGGTCACGTGATACCAAGGGTATGGGGGATGGGGGGGTATCCCCCCCCCCCTCATGAGAGGTTCAACTCACTTGTTGAAGAACAAATATTTTAATTGCAAACGATGTAACAACAATTGTCAATAAAAGACTTTATTACAACTTGAGTTTTTTCTTGGCTTGCATGATACGTCTCACGATACGTTCTGTCATGGTTTTCTTGCCGGGTAACTTGTTGATCGCACTTATCATCTTAGCGTCCGCTACCCACTTGTCTTGTAGGTTCTTAGCACGAGAATAATCGATGTCGTGGGTTCTTGCAATCCGATCCAGACGATTGATGCCCTTGTCGCCTCGTTTGAGTCTCTTTTTCAAATGAGTGCCAGGTCCCATGAACTGATAACCGGGCCAATGAAATTCCATGCCGGTTTTTGCCAGTAATTTCTGGATGTCGAATCCCCCTCCACTAGTCGTCGTCTTCCTCTTCCTCGTACGACTCTTCTTCTTCGTCTGTTTCGTCATACTCGGGCTCTAAAGGACGTCTCAGTTTCTTGCCTTTGTGCCAATCTTCCCACTCGGGTGCCGGTTTCAATCGCTCGGCTTCTGTTTTTCTCTTCCTCTTGAACAGACCTGTCAGTTTTTCTTTGAAAGTCGTTTTTGGTGGTCCTTGGTCTGCGTGGGACGTGGACGGTGTGGCAGGTTGTCGTTTGATCGTTTTCTTGCGTGGAACTGATTTGGATTGCGTCGAGGATTCCTTTTTAACGACGACGGCGGGCGTTGCTGCTGTTGCTGCTGCAGCAGCTGTCGCCTTGTTGGCTTTGACGATTTGTTTCAACATGTTTTCCAAGGGAGCGTTTAAGAGCACGTCGTCGTCGTCGTCGTCATCGTCGGGTGCACTGCGAACGGTCACGGGTCCTCGTCGGATGCGTCGGCCGAGTTTACCCACTTCCTTGGCAATCGGTTTGGTTTTCTTCACGGCCAGACCCGGAGGTAAGTGTTTCTCCAACAATTGTTTCTCGGCAGACAATCGAGCCGCCTTGTTCAATAGCGCGCTCTGTGTCAACTTGCCTTTGTAGTGGTTCGTCAATCGGTCGAACTCCGAGGACGGGATCATGAGCACTTCTCGCGTCATCGGCACACTCCTGGCACAACTCGCGCGTTTTACCTTCGGCGACGACTCTGCAGTCGGGACACAAACGTTCGTCCGCGTACTTCCAGGAGGTGTGTTGGCGGCGTAGATCGTGGTAGGCTTTATACCAATGGTTCTTCCACGCGTTCCAAACGTTCTCGTAGCTCTCTCGTTTCCGACAATAGGTAGGCCACGCGTTGCTTCCACCCTTTTAACCGCTCTTGCAGTGACATGCTTTGAAGACGTTGCGTAGACCGTTCCAAAACCCGCTGCCTTGTTGCTTCAACAGTTGTTCGCGTCGTCGTTTGACCGAGTGTTTGCGTTTGGCCAGTTCGCGTAGTTTGGTTTTATGAGGTCGTAACTTCTGTATCGCTCGTTCGCTCACCGGGATGTTTCTCTTGAGCAGATTCAAGACCATTTCGCTGACAGCGTTGATCTGATCGGCATTGGCGTGCATCAACATGTCTTGTCGCCTGTACCGGTCCGCCTCGTTCAGGATGGACGTCAGGAAACGTTTCTCCTTACGTAACAGTCTCATCATACTTCCCACGGAGCAGAGCGTCTTTTGTAACTACCCGTGACACCCTTGGCACCCATTCTTTTATACCTCTTGTCCTTTCCGAGTTTGTACCCGATCGTCGCAGCGTTCTTGAGTATACTGAGCAATGCACCGCCTCGTTGTCGTCTTCTGCGTCGTGTCTTAGTCCTCCTCCTTTTCATCTCACAAAACCTTTTACGATGCGCGAGATGACTTTGGCCTGTTTCTTGGCTCCAGAACTCAATTGGGACCGCGTGAGGGGTTTTCGTTTTCTTTTTCTTCTTCTTTCTAACGCCTCCAATCCTTTTTTCGCACCGTACCCTGCAGCTCCGGACAGAGCACCCGCTGCTATGGCCTTTCCTCCGGCCACCAAAGCTGGAATGAGTGCCGCCAGGGGAAAGAGTCCTCCTTTTTGTCTCTTTCGCGTTGTTCTTCTACCACGACCTGTTCGTCTCCCCTTCATTACCGAAACTGATTCTCACACCGTCGTGCTCTCGCCTTTATCCACGTGATCGTAACGAAATGTTTTTTCGTAGTCTCGAATGCACTTGTCGGACACGGGCGGGGTGAAATCGGTGATGGTGTCGTCCAAGGTTTGCATCTTGATTAAGAATCCGTCCAACTCGTCCATGGGAAGACCCCGTGCGTAGGTTCTCAACTCGATTAACGTCTTGTCGTAGGTGGTGTAGGCAAAACGACACATGTCGACTTTGAACGAAAACTTTTTGAAATCGTTCCATCCCTTGACCACGGTACCTGCCGCCGACAAACAAGCGATCAGGATACTGTTTTCCAACACAGAACCCACGACGATGCCTGCTGCCACTACGATTAAAGCCAACGCGTTCAAACAACCGTGACACCGTTTGAAATGGTAAAACATCTGACGATGACACCACCATTGACGATGGTAAAACGCAAAGAGTCCATCCAACTTGTACAATAATTTACGGTCCAAGGGGCACTTGGCGTGGGTCCCATTCAAGAGTGAGACCTGTCGTTCCATCTCAATCGCTCACTCGCGTAGAAGTGCGTCGCACGCTGGGTCTGCCTCCGTCTTTGTAGGTCGTGGTGATGGTGTTGGTGGTCGTGATGCCTGCGATGCGTCGTCCAGCTGCCGATTGACTTTGATCGTTTAACAACAGTTGTAATTGTCGCTGCAAGTCGTCTTGATTCATTCTCGGCGGTCTTCTAGGTGTACTGTTGTTGCTGCTGCTGCTACTACTACTGCTACTCGAGGGAAGACGCCTACGAGGGCTCTTGTGCGGGACCGTGGGTCTCGCGGGTTGTGTACCTACGCCTGCCGGAGAAGGAGTCGAGAAAACGGGTGCGGGTGGAGAACCTACGCCAGGCGTGCCGTAGGCGTTTTGCATCATCTGGTCCACGTGTGCGGGACTCAAGGCAGCCATGATGTCTTGGTCTCGTAGGTCGTCCATGGCTTGCAACTGTTGACGATCCACTGCAGACGGATCCAAACGATCCAAATCGACGGTGTCGATGGGATGAGGGCTCAAAGGCGACATGTTTAATGCCATGTGAATGAGGTCTCCCATCGACGGTACGTCGGGAGATCTGCCCACGCCCACCGAAGGTAACACTTCCTCAGCCATCGCGTAACGAGTGAATCAATTCTCTGAAGTGAGTCTCGTTATATGCTCGTACCAGATCGTCCACGTCCTCCCACGTCTTACACGTCGTCACCAATCGCGTCATGGCGTCGCGATCCATGTCGTCGGGCCTCATCTGGCTCAAGTGTCGCCTGCATCGGTGCAGGAACCTGCACCACGACACGTCGCGTAGCTGCATCAGGCACGTGATGAAAGAACGATAGTTATGGGTTCTCGTCTTCTTCGAACTGATAACATCGCACGTATCCCTCGTCTTTTAACAAGTGGCTGAGGAGTCGTCGATCGTCGCTGCTGGCAGGATGCAAGTCCAAGACCATGTAACCGAAAGGCTTGTCCGTCACTCGTCTGTACCTGTCGTGCACGTCTTTCCACTTATTCGGAAACGCTTGAAGCACCAAGTTTCGAAATCCCAATTGGTCGCGAGGGTTCTTGAACGCTACCACGTAATGCGCGTTTCTGGAAATGCTCTTGGCGTACTTGCCGGGCGGGAACATGTCTTGACACAAGTACAACACCGTGATGTTTTGATGATGAGAGTGTTTGGTGAATAGATCGAGCACGCGTTTGTCGCTGCCTCCTTCGTCCATCAAATCGTCCATCACCAGTACACCTCCTTTGGGAAACCACTTTTTCAAATCGTTCGTGTCTGGAATGCCTTCGTGGAATTTGATGCCTCTTCGCTGCATGTCCCCGAATTTGTCCTGCCACGCGCCGTAACAGTATCGTACGACCTGGGGAGACGACCCGAACAAGTCGGCGTTTTCCGTCAAGAGTTTGGAAGTGAAGACCGTCTTACCACAGCCTGACGGTCCCACGATCAAGATGCTGCACGGACAGTTGAAGGTGAACGCTTCACCTCGATCCATGGATACAGAGTGACTACAAGTATCGATTGTCGCCGTTTTTATGATGGGTGAATGCTTCTGTGGTCTAGCGGTTAAGACGCCGAGTTGTGGCCTCGGAGACTCAGGTTCGACTCCTGGCCGAAGCAATTTTTTTTTTCACACCTCTTTATTAACATTCACAAAACAAGTCATTTACACCACCGTGCGATCGCACGGTGTTCTGAACGTGAGGTCGTTTACAAACATCTTGCCATCCTAAGGCTCTTACTATTTTTTCTCGTAACATCTGACCTACTTGGTGGTCGTTGGCCGCGTAATCGTGTTTGGAGAAACGATTTACAAAGTATTGCATGCTTTCGTTTCTGGCTTTCGAACTCAAATACAACAGGGCGTTATCGCCGCAACTCTTGCTGAACAACGACTGTAAACTCTGTCCGTTTCGGATCACGTACTTCCAATGTGTCTTTAACCACGCTTGCAACGGTCCCGCGGTCTGGTACGCCTCCAGAGGTAACGCGTAACTGTCCATCACCTCGCACACGTTGCCTTCGGTCCACAGGGAGATCCAATGGCGACCCGGTAAGTCGGACGGATCCGTGTTGACGATGTAACCCCGAGGCACGTCTTTGCGAGGGGTCGACGGTAATTCGTCGCAGGCCACGGTCCCGTGAAAATGCGGTTTCAACATGGGGTCTGCTTCTGCCAAATGGTCCAACTGCACGTTGTTCAGGGCCACGCGTTCCATCAGCGTTCGTACACGTTGTAAAGGACGGCTTTGTTGGCGTCGACTTCTAACAAGTTTTCGAATTCACCGTACACCACGACGGTGATGTTGACTCCTGGATTGGCACCAAAATTCAGGACCAGCTGCACCTCTCCGCTCTGTTTGGGATTCAACACGGGACTGTCCAAACATCCGTTGACCTCGCTTTTTTATAGGATACTGTCGCTGCAGTTGTTTCACCAAGTCGGTCCAAGGAAATCGAGCGGTGGCGCCGCCGGACCAAAGCGTCCCACCTCGTTGACTTATTTTCCTTATCCGTTTCACGCGTCTGGAATAGATGGGATTCATCACGAACCAAACAGATCGTTGAGGCCTCTCTTGAGTCTCTTGCTGGCTTCTCTTTCTATCTTACGTTTCACCGTGCGTTTCGCTCCTCTCTTGGCTCCGGCCACGGCAGCGGAAATGTTGACGGGTAGACCCAACGGACCCCTTTTTAAACCTCGCCAACCTTCTCGGGCGGTGGAGGAAAGGATGTCTTTGAAGAAACTGGTGCCGTCTTGGTCGGGTACGTAGCGCGTCAAACTACCTCCTCTCATTCTCGTTTGAAATGCAACGTTAAGAGGGTTCTGCCTCCACCGAATTTCGTAAGGGTTCCGTTCGTCTCGGACACTTGCGTTTCGATAATGTCCAAGGTGTCCTTGCGCACCGGAATATATTGTACGTGGAGCGGTTCGAAGTAGGCGTTGCCTCGTCCTTTTCTCACGTAGTTGACTTCTCGCAATAGATCGGTGACTTGATCGCCCACCACGGAACTCTGTGCCACGTCCGAGTTGACGATCAACGAACGCGATGCCTCTCCTATCACTTTTTGAAAGGCTCTATTGAAGTTGACGAATCGCCAATTGCACAAGCAACTCAAGTACAACTTTCCGTCTTTGAGGCGCCAGAATGAGGCCTCTTCTCCATCTTCTTTGGGTACGTCTGCAGGATTGGGTATCTGGGTGGCGTAGTGTTCCTCCTTCAGGTTTGGTCCGAGCACGATGTCTCCGTTCTCTTCTCTCTTGACCCAATCCATGTAAAAAGCCAACTTTTCGTTGAACATCATTTTGAAAACGGCGTCGGCATAGAGAATGTTCAACTGGGAATTGTCCAACATCAACTCGTCTCCTTCCCACGTGAAGGTGTATTCCAATTTCATTCGATTCGTAGGATCCCGTGTCAAGTCATTGTGGCTGCGTTTGGAATTGGTCACTTGATCAAACTTAAAAATCAAGGCTTTCACGAAACTGAGACCGTCCACGATGTTCTCGTCGTAAAGGATGTCGTCGAACGCCAACTCTGTGGATCGTTCTTCCACCTTCAGTCTACTTCCACCAACTTTCGTTTTGGCCAACCACTTGACGCTCAGGAGAGGACAGTTCAAGGATTTGAATTTCGTCAAGTCGATCTTGGCATCGGGTAAGGAAATGCTGCTCAATCCCACTTTCCAACCTTGTCCTTCCAAACGAATGGGATTGGGTAGTCGCACCTTGAAGTGATTGTTCGCGTTGTCGGGATATTCGCGACGACTGCTGTCGCTGGGTAACGTGAGGTAAAACTCTTCACCAGGCATACTTGAAATGTAACGTCACCACGGTGTTCCCGGGTTCGAAGTGAACGTCGGTGTCGTCGTCTTCCTCTTTCACGACGATCTCGATAATGTCCAAGAGTTCTCCGCGTACGGGCATATATCGAACGTGTTGCATCTCGTAGCCGCGACGGTCCAAGGAGTACGGAATGTCCCCCAAGAGATTTGTCATGCGTACGCCCACGGGGATGCTTTCCACCACGCTGGAGTGTACGAACAGTTGGCGTCGATTGGACCCGAAGGCTCTTTCGTAACTTTCGTCCAGGTACGAAAACACCCAATTGCAGAAACAGCTCAACTGGAGGGCATCGTTGTCCACTTTGTAAAATTCGTCGTTGCCTTCCACGATGTCGGTGGCACCGGGCACGGTGTCGTCGGGAAAGTCTTTGCGTAAATTGTCACCCAGGACGTAGACGGGAGCATCGGGCGGACCCGTCACCTCGATCCATCCCATGTCTCGGGCCAATCGAAATCCCACGAACACGGCCGGGTAACGCTGGGCGTCCCCCGTGAATGTGTCGCGGTTGTCCAAGACGAATTCGTCTCGGTCGAACACGAGTCGGGTGTACAATTTCTCTCCATCGTCTCGTCTCAGGTCGGCGTCCACCACGTCCACGTCTTGCAACGTCTTGTAGTAGAGACGTCTCACGGCTTGCAGGAGTTGGGTACCGCTAGCGATGTTGGGGTGCAACCGTTCCAGAACGTCACGCGTGATCTCCAACGTCGTGTCGTCCGCACCGGCGTAAGTTCCGTCGCCGTACTTCAAGTGCCACTCGAAACGGAACAAGAAGGGATCTTTCAAGTCCACTCGACGGGGCGCTTTGGGCACGTGAATGTCCGTCATGCCCACTTTCCAACCGGGTTCCTTGAACTGCATCAGGTACGGGAGTCTGTTCTTGAAACGGTTGGCTCGGTTGTCCGGAAATTCGAACCGATTCGAACCGCTCGTCAACTTGACGTAAAAGTCTTTCATCGTGTCACCAGAGCTTTCTTGTCGATCCAGCTATCGTATTTGATTGGCCATCCTTTCCAACGCACCAGGACTTTTGTACCTTTTCGTTTCAGAATCTTTTCAACCCTGAACAGGTCGTCGTCTCCCACCGACACTTTTTGCAAATCCTGCTTGTAAAACGTGCCTTTCAGAGGAGTGCCGTCGTATTCGTCCAACTCGTAAGTGGTCAGAGGTGGTCCCGGCTTCACTCGGCGTACCACGAACACTTCCTCCGTCCATCCGGGCAAGTAACCTTTCTGAAAAGGACGAAATTTCGTGTTGAGACGTACCTTGTCGCCCACTTTGAATTCGCTGCCGCGACGTCTTCTTTTTTTCTTCTTGGCGTACAACACGTTCCACACGGCTTCTTGGTTGGCCGAGTTCACTTTGGCGGGTGCCATGCCGACGCTTCGGTGAAACGAGACGTTGTACCCTTTCACCAAGGCGGGCAGCACTTTGGTGTAATTCGTCGTGTTCGCGGCAGTGAAGTACCTGTACATGCGTTCCTTCAGGGTGCGGTTGAACCTCTCGACGATGCTGGCTTTGGTGTCTCCGGCCGTGGAAAAGTGATGGATACCTCGACGTTTCGCGAACTCTGCAAAGGTCTTGTTGTAAAATTCTTTACCGTCGTCCGTCTGTAAATTGATCGGTTTTCTACCTTTGGCTCGCTTCAAGATCTTGGCGAAGGCTTCCGTCACGGCTTTCCCCGTCTTGTTTTTGACCGGTTCCACCCACGCGTACTTGGAAAGAGCGTCCACGACCGTCAGCAGGTACCTGTACCCTTTGTTTTCTCTCGCGATGTTTTGCACCTCGATCAGGTCGGCCACCCATTGCTCGTCCATGCCGAACACCAACACGGGTAAGGTGGGGTAACGTCTCCTTCTGGGTTTGTGTAACGTGTACGCGAGTTCCGTTTCCAAGAGTTTCTTGACTTTAGTCGGGTCGAGTCGGTGGGCTCTGGCAAACCGATGCACGCCTCCCAAACTACCCGGTTTGGAAGGATCGACGTAGTTCTGCAATGCTCGTTTCATGTCGTCGCCAGAATGGTGGTCAGTCGTACCGTGCAATCCCGTACCAGGTCGTCGCGTTGCGTCAACAGACAATTGAACCAATCGAATGCGTGGGGTTGGTACCTCAACCACATTATGTAGACGGCGAAACGAAAGGGTTTGTTTTGTACGTCGGCCTCGTCGAAAACATGCAAGGGATCGTGGACGGGATCTAAGGGAACCGTGATCCCTTGTCCGTATTTGAGATAGACGCGTAGACACACGTCTTTCACCCAACACCAGTACGCTTCGCTATTCATGACTCGAATGAAGACAACAGGGTAAACAATGAACTTTTATTCACAAAAAAAGGCACCCTTGACGTAGCAACACCCTACGTCGTTACAAGACGATCTAAATTCTCTTAATTCCTTATCGTACAAGTTCATTTCACTGGCTTCTAAAGCGTCCCATTCTTCTCTGCAAATGTCGCATCCGTAGTCGCGCACCAGGGTCCTGGTCTTGGCGAACCAGAATTCGCTCGTCTCTCTTTCCGCGTACAACAGTCGGACGAGTCTGTCGCACAGTCGTTTGTAATCGTAGGTGTCCTCCACCTTCAGATCGAAGGGGTTCACTATATCGTCCTCGATCAGATCGCGTGCCGTAGTCAAACAACTGAACAGAGATTCCAGGGCGTGCACGGCAGAGAACGACAGAGCGACCTCGTCACCGGTAACGATGGCGGCGTCACCTTCCAAATCAGGCTTGTCGCAGATCACGAATTTGTTTTGCGCGTGATGATACTCGAACCACCTGTGCTGGAACAAGTACACGTCATACATCCCTTTGACGAACGCCCAATGTTTGTCGAACCAGTCTGGGTTATGGAGATGTAAGCGTTCCTCGGTCAGTTCGTACTCGCTGAACGGGATGTGACAAATGTCGAACAAGAAGGCGGTCGTGTGGTCGTCCGGTTTCACGTCGTCCAGTGTGGAGAAGGTGGCGATTTGGGCGTAAAGGTCCGGATCGTTCACGAGTCCTTCGACTTTGGTGTTGTTGGTGTAGAAGCGTCTGGTGTAGAGAACCATACTTTAAACTTTTCAAAGGTGTCGCACTCGTCAGGCACGACACGCACTTCAAAGTCGAAGGCTTTTTGCCCCCTCTTGGTCTGTAACTTTTTGAGTGTCTTTGTCACCTCTGCTTTCACTTCTTCCACATTCATGATTGAAATGGAGTGTTGCGCCACTCGCTTTATATACCTTAGCGACGGATCGAAATCCACCAATCACCGTCAAGGTCCTACGTGGCGGCGGGCAAGCCCGGGCAAAGGAGATGATGGAAAAGTACTGACCTTTGACCTTCGTCGCGATTGGTTCGTTTTCGAGCGTTCTGATTGGATGACCCAAAAAGAACCAATGGGAACACTGTATTTTCGATCCGCCCAAATGCTATATAAAGGACGAGGGACCTGCAAGGTCGTCAGATGCAGCAGAGCGAGAGGTATTTCAGAAAAGACTTTTACACGATGTCCAACATGACCCTCATGACTGACGAAGAAGTAGAAGAATTGAAACGCATTGCCAACACGCCGTCCATCTACTACGAAGAAGGACTCGGTTCTCCGATCAGAACGGGTGTAAGCGACAAAGAAAGACGTTCTGCCAACTACAGGTTAAAACGAGATGCCAAACGGAAACGCGAGATGGCTAAGAAAGTGGAGGAAAAGCCACAAGAGTCAGGTCAGTCTACGTTATTTGATTATTATCACCACGAATTAGAGGAACCACTGGTCCCGAGACACAGACGGTTTCCGAGCGTGGGGCCTAGAGAGACGATGGGTGGTGTCGTTTTCGATCCCTTTGTGGACGTGATGTCCTGGGACGGTCATTTCGAAAAGTGGGTGCAGAGACCCCACCAAGTACAGGACGAACGGGATTTGGAATTCAGAAAATCGAAATTCAAGACGAGGCGGGACCGTCTAAAATTGTACATGCATCTGAGACATCTCTCTAGACCCTACACGTCAAAACGCCGTCACATCAAGACTCACGTCCTTTCTCGCATTGCTTCGCAGAATTCGACCCCGACGCCTTCCTAGCCACCATTCCGTGGGACCCCGTACCCGACGAGAACGCGTGTCAGATGTGCCCCATTCACAACCGAACCCCGTTGCTGCGCAAGCAAGCCAAGAACGGATGGGAGTACTACATGTGCGGCGTGGGTAAAGACGACGACGACGGAGATTTGTGTTACGTGTGTATGGGTGTGGAAGAGGCCCCCCAGTATTTTAGAAAGTTCCGCGACAGCCTGAACGAGTACTACTCCAGAAACCAGAAAGATCTAAATTGTCATTGTGGCTGTTCCGTCTTGTTGTGCATGTCCAAGTCGGAAAAGAACCCGGGGAGACTCTACTTCAAGTGTCGTCAATCGCCGCTCAAGTGCGATTTCTTCCAGTGGGCCGACGAGTGTCCCAAGGGGTTTAGAAAAGCGACTCACGAGCGTCCTCATCCTTACAGACGCTGAGGTGTGCATGGTTTTGGACTTGGAAGGCTTTCGCGTAGAAGACAACTTTGCCGTGAGGGAACTGGGTTATCACGCGTGGAATGGGGAATACGGACGAGTGGCCTTTTACCCTCCCGTCCCTTGGGACGCGTTATCCCCCAAAGACAAGAGGACGGTCTGGTACGTGAAATACAACGTGCACGGATTGACGTTTTCTCCCACGAAAGACGAAAAGGCCCTCCCTCAATTCAAAGTAAAAGACGAACTGTTGGAACTTTACTCACGTCACAGGTTTCGCGGGTGTGACGTAGTGGCTTACAAGGGTGGTCACGTGGAAAGAGACTTGTTAAACGAACTGAACATCCCCAGTTTAAATTTAGAAGACTACGGTTGTCCGAAATTCGAACGAGTGTTAGAAACGATCGTAGAACCCTTACCCGATTGCGGTTTTCATTTTAATTGTACTAGGGCCCATTGTAGCATGGTAGAATGTCACGCGTTTTGGTTATGGATGAAGACACACACTTGTAAATAACCTTTGTTCTTTTATTGCATTAAAAGCATTTCAAAAGTATGTTCGTAGAATATTTTTTCGCTTTCTACAAGGGTATACACTACATGACAACTTCTTCTTTTCGCCGCACATCTAACACAATCTACAAATAACAATCCCTCGTCGTATCTGAAAAAACAAAACAATTTACAGGGTTTCACAACAGTGTAAGATTTTCCACGCGCACCACAAGTCGATTCTAAAAGTCATCTCAAACAGTTGGCAATGGCAAGGGGGTATTACGGCGCGAAGTCTGTTTTTCCAGTTCTCTTGGGCACCAAAGGGTAGGAGCACATCCCAATCGAGTCTGCAATACCTGGGTAAATTTTTTACAAAAAAAGCTTTAATGTCTTTTTCTCTTTCACAGTTCAATCAATATGGGATACAAAATAAAGTAATCTTAGACATTTACAAAAAAGCTTTAATGTCGATTTCTCTTTCGCAGATCAAACAATACATCCAAGTGCGATACAAACAAGTGGGATGCATACTAGTGGGATACACACAAATCTTTACAAAATAACCGAAATCGAAATCGCAATGGGTAATGTGCAGTGACGTAAAACCTAGGAAAAATAAAAAACACTTTATTTACATCTCAAATGACGTTCGTGTTACAATCACCACAATAAAAACTCTCGCCAAGAAAGTTAATGAAAACAGTATCATACACCAGAACATCAACCCATACATGAAAACATTAGATCGACACATTCTGAAAAAAAATCAAGGTAGTATAAAAAAAGTGGGTCGAGCAACAGCAAGACAACACTTTATTTACATCTCAATCTATGTATATACAGCAAAAAAAAAGATGGTCTAAATTCAAAACGGGATTCGATCGAACAAGTACAGTAAATGTCGTACAGGTCTAGGGCAACCGCAAGACAACCTAGGAAAAAAGAAACACACTCTATTTACATCTCAAATGACGTTCGCGTTACAAGTACAACAATAAAAAATCTCGCCAAGAAAGTTCATGAAAACACTATAATATTCGCAGTTTGGACACCAGAACATCAAGCCGTAAGCGAAAACATTAGATCGACACATTCTGAAAAAAAATCAAGGTAAAAAAGTTTAAGACATCCAGGGCAGTAATAACAACAACGCACACTTTCATCGCAACGGCGATAATCGTACTCGCGGTCACACTCTTGACAAAGCAACATGTCAGACCAACGGATAAAAAGTATGTCAATTATACGGCTGGTTCTGAAAAAAATCAACGGGGAAAAAAAAATAAACACTTGTTTACAGAACCTGAGAGTGTATCCCACGTGGGGGGAGAAAAAAAAAAGTCAATTTGTGCATACGTGGTGTCCTAATAGTTCAAATGCATGATCTAATACATGAGTATGAAATTTACAAACGTACGTTCCAAGTGAATCCCTCTTGGGTTCCGGATTCAAGTAATTAACCATCGCATTGATCTTCTGCCATCCAATCTCGTTCTTCTCTCTGATCTTTTGAGCATACTGTAAGAACAACAAACACGAGGATTAACGGTAAACGACGACAACAACAACAACGATAAAAACTTACGACGTATCGTCGGATCATTTCTAACAGCTCGTCAGGGAGAATGAATAAATTGTACCGAAAAAACAACGCTTTCCTCTGCTCTGCTGTTAAGTTGCTTCTCTTTCCCCTTACTTCTTTACCGGAGGTCTTTTGATTTTCCATTTCAATGAAACTACGAACTACGTTCAACTCGACGAGCGGACAAGTTTGAATTTGCCCACGTTCACGCCAATCAGTGACAAGGTCAGACAAGGTTAGACATGGAATGAGGGGGTGGGGGGGTAGGGGGGGGGTATTTGTAGTCAAACAATGGAGACAAGCACCGATTGGTGCCTTTCGATCCTCGCTGTGATTGGTGCATTTCGATCCGACCATAAGGTATAAGAGGCGCGAACGAAGGGCGCGTAATTCAAACTTTCCGGTTCATCATGGACAATTCGCAGAGTTATTCCCCCTCAAAAAGAAAAAGATCTTCTTTCTCTGACGACGATCCTTCCGTCGCCGCCATGTTGAACGGTGAACAACAAGTACTAGACCGTCAACGGTTCCAAGCCACGGAGGCCATACGACGGGTCATTCGTAAGCAGATCGACTCTGACACCACCTTGCAGCCCCATTCCACTGTGCACTTCACGCTGAAGTCTGACACAAACACTCGCGCCTTTCCGTCCACATCCTTCACCGTGGAGGAGTTCGAGGATGGCAGGGATGGTTTGGGCATGTATCTCCAACCCCTAACAACGAACCAGTTCTGGGTCAACGACAAAATCATCATGCAGACCAAATTCAACCGTACTGGAAAGAAACAGAAACCCGAACGCGAGACGGTACCACAATTGTTGGCGCGAAAACAGTCTGTCGTCGTGGTCAAAAACGAAGACGAGTTGTGCTGCGCACGAGCCATCGTCACCATGCGTGCCCGCGCAGACGAGGGGCCTCGTAGTTCAAACTACGAGAACTTGAGAAAAGGCCGTCCCATCCAGACCCGTCTGGCTAAAGACTTACACCGACTTGCCGGTGTACCCGAAGGCCCTTGCGGTATTGCCGAACTCCAAAAGTTTCAAACGGTTCTTACCGGATACCAGATCAAGGTCATGTCCGTGGACAAACCCCACTGCATCATCTACGCGGGACCACCTGCCCCCAAACAGATCCTCCTCCTCAAGGTCGACCACCACTACCACGGGTGCAACTCGTACGGTGGGTTCCTGTCGCGTTCGTATTACTGCCACGACTGCGATCGAGGCTACGATCACGACGACATCAGGCATCATCCGTGTAAGGGCAAACGGTGCCGTTCGTGCGAGAAGACCAAGTGCCCAGACTTTACCTCGGCCAAAGCTGATTTTCCACCCGGTACGTTCCCTCAACCATCTCTTGCCTGCCACCTATGCCATCGTCGTTTCTTTGGACAGACCTGCTTCTCTTCTCATCTGAAAGAAACCAAGACGTGCCGTTCCTTGTGCGCAACCAAGAAAAAGTGTCTTTCCTGTTGCAAGACCTACGACGCTGCCTCCAAAGAAAAGAAACATGGACGGCCGAGGCGCAAACACAAGTGCGGGTGTTGATGGAACATTTTATTGCATTACTATTTTTTTTTGATTTTTGTTTTATTTTATCAGTCATGTCTTGTGGAAATTTACCTTCATGCTGTGTACACAACCTATTCACAGAGTGCACAACGCTGATCACGAGAAGTTCGTGAAAGAAATAAAATGGGGCGACATAGTAACCAAGTGGGGTGGTCGCGTTTTCTTGACTTGCTGCGGTTGCATTTATGGAGAATATTACGATATTGAGGAGTGGAACTTTACAACCGTGTTTCTAGGTGAGAATCTTGAAAAAGCACTCAAACGTATAAAATTTGTGAAGACTTTTATTTTGTAAACAAAACAACATCTGTGATTTGTTGATGTAGCACACGCTCCTATAAAATTTGTGAAGACTTTTATTTTGCATTGTCGCGTTTAGAAATACCATGTATGATAGGAGAATTGGACTTTTATTTTGCAAGCGATTGTCACGTTTTGTAAACTTTAGAAATGCCATGTATGAGAATTGTAATTAAAACAATTTTGAAAAAAATCTCTGTGTGATTTTATTTATTCTATGTAGCACTCGCTCATATATCGTTGCGTTCAATTTGTAAATAGTTCCGGCGACACTGAAAGCGCTTAAATAAATGAAAGCCTAAACACGAAGACGGGACGTCTAAATCAGATAAACATGTGCGTGCAAGTGACAAAAAGGCTAAAATTTTGAACAAAAGATTGAAATATGATAGAAACTTTGCTTCAAATTAAATGTCATTGAAGATGAACCCACGAAATGTAATCAAAATATCAAAATATCGAAAATTTCAAAGCCGTGCAATTCTGCATGCGTAATTAGTTTATTCACACTTCACTCGGCTTCATTCGCTTCAAAAAGGCTAAAATTTTGAACAAAAGATTGAAATATGATAGAACCTTCAAATAAACTTTGCTTCAAATTAAATGTCATTGAAGATGAACCCACGAAATGTACTCAAAATATCAAAATATCGAAAATTTCAAAGCCGTGCAATTCTGCATGCGTAATTAGTTTATTCACACTTCACTCGGCTTCATGCTAAAAGTGGAAAGTTCAAATTTTAGCACACGGCTTTTGCATTCAATTCATAATTCAGTGGCTTTACCGATCTTTCTAAAACTTCCATACAAATTCGAAGCAACATTGTACATTACCATTTTGTGTTCAAAAGTCTTGAAAAGCCTAATTAACTTGGTGTACAGGTCCGTGATTCGAATTCAAAACACGTTTGTAAGCGCCATGACATCATGTCTTCAAGGCCGTAAAAGGATAGATGAATCCTTCATCAGCGAGGTTTAAGCAGTCTATTCATGATTTTCCATTTCCAATCCACTAAAAAATCAATCTGTGTTTCTCCTCCTCATTTTTAACTCCAAAGAGAAGTGCCCCATCTAGCGAAAGGACTGGAAAATAATACGCTCCCTTCAGGAGCGGGGGACCGGAAAGCCATTACGTAATCCCATTATCGATTTTTATCGATTAGCCGGGTCCAGATCCTCTGTCGAGGGCTGGGGCGCAGTTTTCCACGCATGGGTGACGTCAGACTGAATAATTTTTGCTCATTAAAAAGTCCGGAGGCCATCTTGGATGAAATCCGGCAATCTGATTGGTCGAGACGCGTCACGTGTGCTGTCTCGACCAATCAGATGGCTAGGTCTGCCATTGAGCCACTTATACTACTAATAGTGTATTAATTTTGAGGTTTGTGTGTTCTCCTTACAAATGTCTAGCCACTCTGGATAGTGAAAATTCAAAGCAAGCAGCGCCTAGTTATTTGAGGGTGGATAATGTTATACACTGGATAAATCGCCATCCAGCTGATAAGTGTTGACAAAACAAACTATGCTTATTTATCCAGTGGGTAGCATTATCTTTCCTTTGAACAACCCAGGCAGCATTGCAAAGATGATGCTTATATGTACATGTAGCCACAGACTAGTATTTTGTTTTTTGTGTTTTCACTAGCCATTTTGGGTAGTGATAACGTCAGGCACCTTTATAATATGTAGAAGGAAACTGCTAAAAGGAATAAAGCCTGAGAAGGGATGAGAGGAGAACAAGCCCGTAGGATGTGCACCATTTGTAATTAAAGTTGCTTTCAGTAAATTTTGCGGCATACGGTTACTGTTTACCTTCAAATTTTGTTAATGCTTGTATTATTTTAGGAAATGCCAGAGGTCCAGTTCTGTCAATTAACCACAGCTAATGACACTGCAGTGAGCTATGATAGAAGCATTTTACTACAAACCATCACACATGCACAAGCCCAGCACACAGTCCCTTTAGATGCCACCATTTGTCATGGACCAGGAATTACTAATGCTTCCCACATTGGCCCTGAAAAATCAAGTGGACACCCAGGTGAACAGGCAGAAGAAATGGAGTATACCAAATGTCACAGTTCTGTTTTACCAAGTGCTGCGACAAACATGGATGAAACAAGGTTATTTAGTGAAGACCCAGCCGTTGAGCTTGATGTGACATGCACACAGCAAGGAATATTTTGTCGTGATATTCCTAATGCACAGTTGTCATCACCAGACAGCTTGGACCAAAGTGGCAAAATAGACAGTAAGTCTTTTCTCATGTCGCTTGGGTCTGCACCTTCGTGCACTCAAACAGATGAAGTTGCACGCCCCAAGGAGTTTTCAACGTCCACAAGTGCTGGTAATGCTTATCGCAGGAGGCAACCTTTAGGCGAGATTACAGACATGCAGAATTTGGTGAAGCAAGATGTTGGTGGTCAGAATGGAATTCAGTGTCAGCAAGTGTCAAATATTGACGATAATCACGTGGAACTAACAGCTTGTTATAGCTACAAAGTTCTGGAAAACGGTAAACCGCAAATGAACCGACGAAGCATCTACGAGCCTGCTGACATTGATGTCACATCTTGTTGTGGTGCAGGCTTGATGAGATCTCCCGGAGAACAGGAATGTCATGGTGAAGATGAGGCCAGTGTGCTTAGGAGTCAGGAACAAGGAAATGATTCTGATGGAAATTTAGAACTAACAGCTTGTCATAGCTATGAAGTTCTTGATAACAGCATACCAAAAACAAACCAAACAAGCACCTTTGAGCCATCATGTTCATATCCAAATGAACAGGCTGACGAAATGGAGTATACCAAATGCCACAGTTCCGTTTTACCAAGTGCTGCCACAAACATGGATGAAACAAGGTTATTTAGTGAAGACCCAGCCGTTGAGCTTGATGTGACATGCACACAGCAAGAAATATTTTTCCGTGATTATCCTAATGCTCAGCTATCATCACCAGACAGCTTGGACCAAAGTGATAAAATGGACAGCAGGTCTTTTCTGATGTCGCTTGGATCAAAGCCTTCATCTACTCAAACTCATGAAGTTGCACGCCCCAAGGAGTTTTCAACGTCTTCAAGTGTCAGCATTGCTCATTACAGGAGGCAACCTTTAGGCGAAATCGCAGACATGCAGCCTTCCATGAAACAAGGTGTTGGTGGTCAGAATGATCACGTTGAACTAACGGCCTGTCATAGCTACAAAGTTCTGGAATCCAGTAAACCAAAAACAAATCGGAAAAGCATCTACGAGCCTGCTGACATTGATGTCACGTCCTGCTATGGTGCAGGCTTGATGCGATCATGTCATGGTCCAGATGAAGCCAAAGTGGACTCTTCGGTATTCTTGAATTCTCTTTGTGCCACGCCACACTCCAGTACTAGAAACGACCATGATGACAAAATGGATCATAACACATCGGGTCAGAGTGGGACACTGACTAGAGACAAAATGTTAGACACAAACAGACTTGTCGAGGTAAAGCCATTCACTAAAACGAATGGAGTTAAAACGATTTCACCAAGTTCTGGTAGTTTTCCAAATGCTTATCTTATAAAGAATCCCTTTAGCAAGATCACAGATGTACTAGAACCAACATCACATTTTGATGAAAATGTAGAGCTAACCGTGTGCCATAGCCAGACAGTTGTGGGTAACAGCATGCATAAAACTAAGCGGAGAAGCCTTTATGAGCCGGCTGACATTGATGTGACATCTTGTTATGGCGCAGGCCTGCTTCAGTCACCAGGAAAAGACAAAGCAAGTGATGATGTTTGCAAATCAGCTTTGAACCTTTCAAGAAGCTTACGAGCCGCAACCAATGCCAGCAGATCCAGTGGCAAAACACAAGATCTGCCTGGCTGGAATAATTCCCAACGGCATCCATCAGATTTCCATGAAAATGAGCAGCTAACATGCCAAAATCAGCAATTTATTGGCGACAATTCCCATAAAACAAATCGAGGAAGCCTCTATGAGCCAGCTGACATAGATGTCACGTCTTGCCATGGTGTGGGGTTTGTCAAGTCTTCAGGTGAAACTTTGGAGCTGACATGCAGTTATAACCAACCGGTTTCAGACAAAAGCTTGAAGAAAGCAAACCGAAGAAGCATTTACGAACCTGCTGACTTAGATGTTACGTCTTGCCATGGCACGGGATTCATCAAATCATCTGGTGAAGCTGTAGATTCAACAGCCTGCTATATCCAGCGTACTACTGGTAACAGCTTAGAGAAAACAAACAGACAAAGCCTTTCTGAACCTTCTGGTGTAGATGTCACGTCCTGCCACGCTACAGGACTAGCCAAATCATCCATTGAAAACGTGGAGTTAACAGCCCCCCATATCCAGAATGAGCTGACAAACAGAATGAGCCTTTATGAACCTGCTGATGTAGATGTTACGTTTTGTCACGGTGCAGGACTCGTCAAATCGTTTGGAGAAACTTCAGAGTCAACAGTCTTCCATGGCCACCATGCTGTTGGTAACAACGCACAGAAACCGAACAGACGAAGTGTCTATGAACCTGCTGAGCTAGATGTCACAATTTGCCATGGTGCAGGGCTGCTCAAGTCATTTAGTGATAATTCAGAACCAACAGTCAGTAACAGCGAGCATGCTGTTGACAACCGCAAACAAAAGACAGACCAAGGAAGCCCCTATGAGCCTGGTGATGACGTACATGTTACATATTGTCATGGCGCAGGGCTGGTCAAGTCATTTACTGAGCATTCAGAGCCAACAATCGGTTACAGGGCCGAGCATGTTGTTGACACCAGCAAACAAAAGACAGACCAACGCAGCCTCTATGGGCCTGTTGACCTTGATGTCACTTCTTGTTATGGTGCAGGGTTAGCCATGTCGTTTAGTGATAAGTCAGAACCAACAGTCGGTAACGACCAGCATGTTGCTGACATCGGCAAACAGAAGACAAGCCGACGAAGCCTCTATGAGCCCGTTGACCTTGATGTCACATCTTGTCATGGTGTAGGTTTAGCCGAGACATTAAGTGAAAATTCAGAGCCAACAGTCGGTAACAGCCTGCAGGTTGTTGACGTCAGGAAACAGAAGGCAGACCGACGAAGCCTCTATGAGCCTGTTGACCTTGATGTCACATCTTGTTATGGTGCAGTGTTGACAAAGCCATTTAGTGAAAATTCAGAACCAACAGTCGGTAACAGCCAGCATGCCGATTACAACGCACAACAGTCAAATCGACAAAGCTGCAATGAGCCCGCTGACGATTCCGCATCGTGGCAAAGCAAACAAGCCAGTACGAATCACTTCAGTGGTACATCCTTGAACCTTACAAAAGGTCCAAAAACCACTTTCCATCAAACAAACGTCAATGCAACTTTAGACGTAGCAGAAGACCCCCATGATTTAGAAAATTCACTTCAGACCTCAAGTGTCCCAACAAATTCAAATGCAAGTTTTGAGTCTACAGATTACAGTGCTGCCAAACAAGTAGATGTGACGTCTTCACGGGATCCAGAACTGGATAAATCAACAGATGAACATGTTGCGAGCGATGCTAATGACCGAATGCTGTCAATTATTTGCGAAGAATCTGTCAGTGAACTAAGTAAGAAAGATCTAAGTGAAGACTCGGATGTCACCGAGGTGGTAAAGATGCAGAATACCCCACAGTAAGTTTCTCTGATGCTTTTATTTAGAACAGCAATGCAGCACCTCTAGAAAGCTTCTAATTCCATTGGTCCGTTAGAGTAGCAGTAACATTGGTTGTTTACCATTTACCAAAAAAATCCGGCAAATTCAGATGGAATGTACATGGAAAGACTAATTTTGTCTGCCCGAACTGAAATTTTCTCCGGAAAACGGGATTTCTTGAAACGTAGACCAAAATTCCCAAATGGAATTTCCGAACGGAAAATGTGATTACCATTTGCCATTCGCCACAAGTTCCGACCAGGCCCTACGCCAATATGTCAAAGTCGCTCTTGGTTTTCTCGGTAAGTTGGGTCTGTTTTGTAAATGGAACACGTCATTCCCAAACGGAAATTTCCATTGGGGATTTTTGTTTTCCATTTGCACAAACCGTCGACCAACCGGTTTTCCCGTGTAAATGGTAAACAAGCATTGTTTTTGAAGCTAGAGGCATTGTTTCTGTTGTTTGCTCCATTGTTTTCTCAAAGAGTAGCGAGAAGTTCATGGTAGAGTTTGTGATAGCTGCTACCAGACCCATTTAAAAAAGGACCGACAGAGGTCCTAAATAATCGAAAGAGGTCTTAATAATCGAAAGTACTGTACTTGTATGTTGGAAAGATGTAGTTTATTGACGTTTGAACATAACAGAACCACAAATTATGGAAATATTAAAGGAGCACAGTCACCATGAATAAAGTCAACTTTGGCAATGAAAAAACTGACTTCAAATCAAAGGGAACCTTGAAATATTAGTTTACTAAAGGTAGAAAAACACCAAAGACGCACCAATAAACTAAGAAGAATCATGGCTGGCTTTGAATTAGGAAGATTGAGAAGGATTGCAATTAACAAATTTTTTAACTTTTGAAACTGTGTCATCCGTGACCGAGCTCCTTTAATGGTAATCGAGGTTGGTTATTTGACGTTGTAGCATTTGCTTTGGGTGGAATAACGCAAAGCTTCCTCTCTTTAACATAAGTTGCTTTTTCCTTTGATTTCTCGGCCTTGGTATACCTTTTGATATTCATTTGGAAGAAAAAATCGCGTATCATCAGGCTAGTGGGATTGTACATGTATATCAAGATAAGACAATACCGGTTTCAATTCATGCATATCAATGAGTTTTACTCAGTGTATAGTGAACTAAAATATTCGTTGATTTCCTTTCAGAAGCCCCTTAACCCTGAATGAATTCCTTGCTATCACAGAAATCGCTTTTATTCCAGCGGTCAACATGCGCATGAGTATTGCGTCTTCCAGTTTGGTGAGTGCGATAGGAGTATTGGTGTATAGTATGCAGTTTGATGCAATATGCAAGCTTTGGGAGGGAGTCCCCTTTCAAAGTGATTCGTGTTACCAAGTAGTACCTTAAAGACCTGCTTCCTTCTTTATTTACAGTATTTTGGAAACACATGTACATCTCATACCTTATTAGACATTAGTTGTGCAGTAACACTGAGTATTTTTACGAGTTGTGACGCATTTTGACAAGCCCATAGGGCGAATCAAAATACAAACGACTAGTGAAAATTCTCAGCGATACTACTCAACAAAACGTCTAACGAGAGATTTATTAACCAACACGCCAAATTGCTATGGCAGTACAGGTTCTCTGGAAAACAAATACCGCATGATATTTATACTCGTCTTGGGCGTTATTTGAACTCTACGAAGCACAGTTGGATAATAATTGTAAGAATTTCAATGCACGGTCTCGTGGATAAATATCCAAATGTAGAACCAACATAAAAATAACCACTTTAAACACTGAAGGAACATTTCGGATCCGTAACACAGAATATTTTAATCTTAATTGAGGACATTTGATATCCTACAGTCCTGACCATTTCGTTAGTCGATGTTCTTAACCTAATTCTTTTCAGGTTGAAGCTCCTCAAACTCCCAAAGAGCTGATAATTTCATCACTCGTGGCTAAACCCAAGGCTGCTTGCTACGAGGAGTCAATTCCAGGCATTGAAGCTGAAATTGCAAAGTAAGTCTTAGTGGTTATCTGGCCTTGTGGTTAGTCCGCTGCACTCCGGATCGAGGAGTCCGAGTTAGAGCCTCGCATTGTGTTCTTGGACAAGACTCTTTGCTCTCACAGTATCTCTCTCCAATCAGGGGCATACGTGGATACAGGCAAATTGGATGCTTGGGGGGGGACCCTGCAATGGACTACTCCAGGGGGAGTAGATTAAAATACTCCAGTAGTTGTGCATGTGAGGAAACCGGCATAAGCTCCGACCTGATGGGCTACAACACCTGTAGGCTCGTGCGCACACAGCGCTGTATTCCGTATTAATGATTACTTTACTTACTAAATTCACGTTTCCAACGATTATTTCTTTAGCCTTCTGCTCTCGGGATCGGTCTATATTTATCTTACATAATTTTTATTTTGCTCCATTAAAAACGGGAAAATGATACCTGGTTGAAGTGCATGTACATGTACTTACAAGAAAAATGAAGAATTACTTTTCTGGTGCATAAAGAAAAGGCCACCATTTTATAATATGCGCATGCTAATAACACGTGGAATTGTCCAATAGCTGTACTGCGCTGCCCAGTGTTTTGCTGTGCTGTGCTTTCCTGTACTGTGCTGTAATGTGTTGCATTGCGTTTTGTTGTGCTACGCTGTGTTGTGTTAAGTTGTATTGTGTTGCGCTGTGTTGTGCTTTGCTGTGTTGTGCTGTTCTGTCCTCTGTTGTTCTGTGCTGTGTTGTCCTTTGTTGGGCGATACTGTGCTATACTGTGTTATTCTGTGCTGTGCTATACTGTGTGTTGTGCTGTGCTCTTCTCTGTTGCGCTCTGTTGTACTGTGCTGTGTTGTGCTGTGCTATAAGGTGTGTTGTGCTGTGCTCTTCTCTGTTGCGCTCTGTTGTACTGTGCTGTGCTGTGGTGTGTTGTGCTGTGTGTTATGCTTATTTGTGTTGTGTTGCCCTGTGCCGTGCTATGTTGTGCTTGCTGTGCTGTGCTGTGCTCTTCTCTCTCTGCTGTGCTGTGTTGTGTTGTGCGTTCTTGGGTTGGGTTATTACACAGTAAATACTTGGAACAGGAGGGAGTGTTGTATTTTAGATACACCACTTCCAACGTTTTGAGTTTAATCTCAACCAGGTCGAGTTTGTTGAAGTCAACACGTTAGTTTATTCAATCGTCATAAAACTTGTTTCATTTGCATTTGAAGGATGAAAGAGAAGGTTGAAAATCAAGAAATTGAATTAAATAATATGAATCCCAGAGTGTTTATGGAAATACAATCTGCAAGTAAAGAAGAGGTGAGCTTCCTTGAGTTACACATACATTATTACCCTTAAGTGATTGGTTTAGACAATCGTGCCTCACTCGTGCACGTTTTCCCGCGCTTTGTGTCGGTTGCATGGAACCTGTTTTAACTTGCATGTAGATTTCTGGTCTCCTGGGTTTCATACAGAACCGTAAGTTGTATGTTTGTTTCGTTGTGTTTGTCTCTCATTTAGCTGTCAGCGATGCAAAACAGAGTCCGTCGTCTGCGCTCTGTGTGCGAGAAAACAACCAAACGAGAATGGAAGGAAGGAAAAGGACAGCTGAATAAAAAAATACTTTCAAACATTACGGTTGGTTTTACATATTTGCTTTTTTTAATCAGCAGTGCAACAGTTTAATGCACATTTGTATAAATTTACTAATGCTCTATCACCAATCAGGCAACGTTGGGCTCTGATTGGCTTTACTTCTCACTGTCTGTTCTGTTGTAAAAAGTAAGTAGTGGTTGGCAGCAAAGTGGCGAGCGCTTCTTTGTGTTTATTTAATGTTTTCAGTGTCTGAAGAAGATTTGGATAATCTTGTTGTTAATCTTTGAACGTTTAGTAGATTGATGCTAAAACAATTAGATTTATTCGCTCAGGATTACTATCACTTCAAGACAGTTGATTCGTGCTTCACCCTCGTCAACTATCGAAATCTGGAGCTCATTATCCAATTGTTAATATCGAAAGAATAGTTTGCCAAGACAGAAAGACAAAAAATATTCCCAGTAAACTGTGTTGAAAAAAGGCTTCGAATGAGGAAGTTTGGTATGGATTGTAGTTAACAAACTAAAACTCTAGGTCAAACTTTTCAAAATGTGACAGACCCCCCTTCAGATCATCAAATCTAAACGTCTTACACGTACTTTGCGCGAGCTCTGTCCTAAAGGGAATTGAACGCGTGAAGAGAAACGGCTGTTTGCTCCAGAGGCTATGGACTACTTGATTGTTTGTGGTTTTAAAACTTTCAGGAAAGTCACCAAGCTCTTGCTAGCGATGTGCATGTTTTAGAGGAATCTCTGTCGATGGTGGATGATTGTCTTGGTTTGCTGAACAAAAGTAAGAAGCTATTTAATAGTAACAATTTCTTACATCACAATAAAACGTTTCTGCCAATTTCATGCTTCAAATTTAGGATTCCTTACTTGGCAGTTATTCCATGAGCGATCGCTGGATATGAGATTTTAGTAAAATCCAACTAGTGGTCTATTATCAATGCTGCGTTCTGATTGGTTCAGCTACTACCAGGCTACATGTTATAGCCCACTAGTAGCGAAAGCGCCGGATTTGAAAACCAAAACAATGCGTTTTGCTGAAGTTTCGGACGAGTATTTGAGCTCATTATTAGATAAATCTATGCTTTCTAGTTGGATTTTACTAAAACAATTATTCCTCTCGCCCTCATGGCCTCTGAGTCAATAGCCCATTCGGCCTTCGGCCTCATGGGCTATTGACTCAGAGCCCAATCGGGCTCGAGGAATAATTGTTAAATAGTTCTAGTTTGCACCGAGTTTACAACATCTATAGCTGTATTTCAGATCCTGCAAGCGCGAGTTGAGTAACTGTTCTATTGAAAACACCCAGAGAATTGCAATATTTGAGCTTCCCAGCTGCTCTTGCTGACGAATACACCATGATATATCAAGTCTTACAAGTCTGTTTTGTTCTTTACAGCGGACAATGACTTGGATGAGGGGATTCAGAGTTTTCATCTGTCTCTTGAAGAGAATGAAAAGGTACAAAGTCCTGTAGCCAGTTTAGACGACAGCTTCCCGAAAGGAACGAAGGCGTTGCGTCTGTGTTTGTTTGACTGTTTCATGCTATGTCGTACTTAAGAGTTTAAAAGCCCCAGCGTTTCATATCAAAACGGAGTCTCGGTTCGAAACCTGACTCGACGAATTTTTAGTAGGCTATGCTTGTCTTTCATCATATCATACCCAATCCCCGGAATGGCCACACCCCCCCATAACAGTTGTCGAATACCTCACGGGAAAGGCCAGGGTGCGCCCTATCCTACCGTTTTGTTAATTGCACTCTCCCCCTCCCGTAATGGTCTTCGGGTACCCTGTCCCATCTGTTTGGTAATTGGCCACCCCCCCCCCCCCCAGTAATGGTCATCGGCCACCCCATTCTAACTTTTTGCTAATTGGCCACCCCTCCCCGTAATGATCTTCGCGCACCCTATCCCACCCCACCTTCCCGTCATGTTCATCGGCCCTTCTTATTAATTTAACTTTCTGTGTTTAAACGTAGAAACTTCAGGAGCAAGCAAGTATGGTTGGGCAATTGGAGACCATGACGGAAGCTTTGAGAAGAAGCGAAAAAGGTACAATGAATCTCTTAAGTTCATCATATACAAACGCATTACGTGTTTGGCACTTTCTAAAAGAAATGAAAGATAAAATTAAAGCATTAATTGGCATATGTGTTATTTATTTTCCTTTTTGGTAGAACTTTCCGACTTGGAGTATAAACGGTCTGCCATGCAAAGGTGAGTTTCAAATTGAGTTTGTTAGTGCACAGTTTATAAACCAGTGCGAATGATTTAGCAACGGCTAATGGCTACAAGTCAACTCAGCCAATCTTGAGGGGAGAAACAATACTGTTTCGTGCCACAGAAACCTGGCTAGCCTTCAGACTTTCCTCATACCCGCGATGTATTCGTTTTCAACAGAACTGTGAAAGAATGAAATGAGACGGACAACTAAAGACGATTGCCAGTATTTGGGTATCGTTCACTACCACACCATGTAGAACAAACATCTAGAGTTGTCAGTTTCAACACAGAAATTCTCCTTACCCTTCCATCCATCCATCTTTCTTTTGGTTAGGAGAATTTCTTAAAACTCCAGAGAATATCTTTTGTTGATTTTTCACTTAATTCCCTCAACCTATATACTTAGTTATGGATTGATTTTGTGAGGAGAAATTCAAAGTTCATCATACTGAAATTGCCTCAATGTAGCGAGAAACAGGAATTGTCAAGCAAAAAGGAGCAGCTTGATGTGAAGATACTTGAGGACGAGGAAGCTATTCGCTTGCTTAAAAACAAGGTTGGTAACACTGTGGCCATTGATACTACAGGCACCCACCCTTCCGTTCTGCCAATTACCAATAATTTTTAATCGGTTTTTGTAGTTAAAATCTCCTTGAATTCTATTAAAAATCTAAAAATAGCGAGCAGTTTTTTTCCTAGCGAACAAGAACAAACTCGAATGCGAGTGATGCGATTCAAGAGGAAGCTAAGACGAGAGTACGTTTCTCGCCCCCACCTTCTCCTCGTTTTCCCCTGACTTTCACAGTTTTAACTTTTTTCCGTCTCAGTCGGAAGGATCGTAATTGACAAACTTGGAAAATTTAGGCTACAATTTAGCATGCTGTGTCGTACGCGTCAGAGCTGCTTTAAGTTACGTGTATTTCTCCTCTTGTCACCAGGAATCGAAACCAGGGAAAGCGGAAACCAAAGCAATGTCTCAAAAGCTGGATATCGTACAAAGGTATTGATAGCTATTTATCAAATGTTGATGTTCGTGGAGGCTATAGCATTTTGTCCAAAGAACGCGTTCTAATGTCCGGTGCAAGGAGAAACTGAAATGTTTGTAAAGCGTTCCAAAATTAATTACTCGGATTACAGCTTGGTTTTGCGTGGCTCGTCCTCTTCCCAGGATGTAACGCAACAGCAACAGTCTTGGTTAGTTTACGGACTAAAACGATGGGTAACGATGAGGTTTTGCGTGACCCGTCTTCTTCCAGGATGTAACGCAACAGTAAAGTAGTATTGAAAACAGTCTTTGTTAGTTGTCAGAATTTGTCTAACGAGGACGTTTTGCATAACCCGTCCTCTGCCCAGGAAGTTATGCAATGTAAGGGTAATATTGAAAAAAAAAACTGTTGTTGTTCAGTTTGCAGGAGTGGTCGCTGGAAGAGTGGAATAAAGAGTGTGTTAGATTTACGTTTTTGAAGAGTACTTTGGAAATGCTGGTGTTGCTTGGTCCAGAATTTTCTGGTTAGTTTTTACATGGATATTATTTACTTTGTTAGGATAGGTTATTGTGGTGTTATATATTTGGTGGAGGGGAGGGTTAAAGTAACACGTTCTTTCTAAGTGGGGGTCTTTGAAAGTTTACTTTCGTTAATAAAGTTATGTGTGTCTTTTTGACAGATTCCGAAGATTCGTTTTCAAACCAGGAAGTTAAAAGTATCCAACTGAATTTCATTCCACCAGGTATGGTGTATTTAAGTATGCAAGGGTTTTACGTCAAATGCAAGTCTTTTTATTGCGATGCAAGAAGATGTCCGTCACGATTTTCATGATTTTCTCTTTACTGTGCAGAACAATTCAGCGGGAAAATGGGAAAAGTTCATACACTCGTGAAGAGAGCAGTCAATCAGGACATCCTTACTCAGATGTGTGCCTCGAAAAAGGACTTAACCAAGGTAATTAGGGTGTCGGCAACAGACTTAAAAATTAGCACCACCTTGCACAGCATAATAAACAGTATCACATGAAAGTACTGCTCAATAGCTTTCATTTGAATGGTCACACACTAGGGTTACATCAACAGACTGAGAGAAAGAACCGAAAAAATAGGTCGAAATGTTCCTCTCTCGGAGTCTTCCTCTGGGAGTAATCTTGAAGGGTTGTTTTTTTTAAGAGCTTAGTGTGTCTTTTAAGTTTTTAAAATGTAAATTATTTCGTTCAAATTTGTATCGTTAGGTGTTGGAACACATGTCAGAGGTAATTTTTAAGTCGAACAAGATTGGAGAGGAGCTTTTCAGGATCGGTTTATCGCATCTTATGTCCTTCAGGGACAACAGGTAATATATTTGTAAACACAACGCGAAAACGTATCCCGTGGTTGTATTTTTTACGTTTATTGGAATGTTTTACATGTCTGATGTGGTTAGGACAATACTATAAATAAAAGCAACTCAGAAAGTAAGTATCGGAAATTTGGTGAATCGGCGTGACAGAGGGGTGTTAACATAGCAGAGATCACTTGGTTCGATTCTGGGTGTTGACGTACAATTTTTAAAAATGGCAATGACCGTTTACGAAAGGGAAATGTGCGTCTACGATTAATATTCTATTTTTTATTCCTTGTGCACCGCCCATGTGGGAGTCACCGTAGTCTAACGGATAATGCGCTAAACTCCAGATCGGACGGTGCGGGGTTCGAGTCTCTAGCCGGGGCACTGCGTTGTGTTCTTGGGCAAGGCACTTCACTCTCACAGTGCCTCTCTTCACCCAGGTGTATAAATGGGTACCGGTGAATTTACTACTAGGGGGTAACCCTGCAATGGACTAGCATCCCATCTAGGGAGTAGTAGAAATGCTCTCTGTCGCTTCACGTTATGGCAACCGGGATAAGCTCCGGCCTGGTAGGCCACTAGGCTCGTATACACACTTTACAGTGCTCCCTTAATGGCGGGAGATTTTAGAATGTCCTTTGAGTTCGTTTTCCTGGATAGTAATTGTAACTTGTAAGATAAATACCAACATGAACGTCCTATTTTTTTCTCACGAATATAAATGTGCCTTCATTTCCAGATTTGTGGTGGAGTTCTCGAGTCTCAAGGCGTTCGTGAAGTTTGTGCTGCACATTGAGCTAGAGCTACAATCGTACCCTGACATTGTTACATTCACAGTCTCGCCCATGATAGGACACCTCAGGTTTGTAACGTTTAATAATTGTGCCTGGGCGAATTAGAACCGTGTACAGCATAATAAACAGTTCCACATAAAAGTACTGCTCATTAGCTTTCACGGGGGTTTCATCCACATACTTAAAAGTTAGAACCACCTTGTACAGCATAATAAATAGTAGCACATGAAAGTACTGCTCAATAGCTTTCATTTGAATGGTCACACACAAGGGTTTCATCCACACTCTTACAAGTTAGAAAGTTAGAACCAGCTATGAAATTCTTAACATTAAGGCAAACATAAAAAAATAACTCTTAGTTTAGTGATTTAGTGTTTTTGTTTAGTGATATAGTGTTTTTGCAATCTGAATCTTTCTGTGCTAACGGAAAGGCCATTCTTTTGGGTTCCTTAACACCTAAACCAGCGTATTTTGTCTTGTCATCTTTTCATTGCAGTCAATCTGAAATTGAGGAATCCTTGAACACTGTCGACGCTGGTCCACGATATCTGAGCAGATTGGTGGAAGCCGCTGATCAGCTATTAGAAAACGCGAAACCCACTTCAAGTATCCCGTCATGAAACTGTGACAGCTGGAGTAGATCACAATTACTGTAGATAAATTTATCCATAGAATGAGCGTTTTCATACTTATGCAGTAGTAATTTAAGTTATTAAGTATCCTTTGTCGAGTAATTTCTACTACATTTTTGTTATATTTGATCGGTCTTTGATGAGGAAATCATGGAACATGAATGTATGACTACTTGTCACACTTCAGCGAGGTTATGCAAGTGTATAACTGAGGTAATTTTTCGTTTATGAATTTAAAACAATGTATTGAGTTAATTATTTTGCCTGATCTCTTTTAACTGAGGTCGACTCAGAATGTGTGCACGTTTATTATGAGATTAAAACTTTATATCTCTTGGCAGTGCCAAAGACCTGTAACTTGTAAATCGTTAGAGTTGTCGTAGTTTAACACTCAGTACCGTATCCAGCAGATACCCGCACTTGCAAAGATTGATATCTTTCTGGTGGATGTACTTTGCACTTTGCAAGACAAACAACTTTCGCTAAACAAGTTAAGCACTTGGGACTTTTCAACTCTATATACAAGCCTACTGCATGCCAAACTTAAACTTCAACTGCATGATCTGCTGGAAAGAGTTTCATTGCAACCAATAACTACCACACTTTCTGGACGAATGATAAGAAGTCGTCGAAATACAGTTACTTTTCTTGTAGAGAACTTTGCTGTGCTATTGACTTTCTTATCGACAACATCTACGTCCGTTTCGGAAACTCAGTTTTTCGACAAGTTATTGGTATACCGATGGGCACTAACAGTGCGCCTTTATTGGCTGATCTCTTTCTCCACACTTTCGAGTACGACTTCATGCTAAAAACTATGAAACAAGACATGTCAAAGGCCGCAACTTTCAGCAATACCTTTCACTATATCGACGATTTATTCAGCGTCAACAATGCGAATTTTGGAAATTGTATCCACGAAATTTACCCGTCAGAACTGGAACTGAAAAACACTACCGTGGCTTCAAATGAAGTGTGTTATCTTGACATTAAGATCATTCAGGGAGACGACAACACACCTTGTCGTATAAGTGTCTACGACAAGAGATATGACTTCTCATTCCGGATTGTAAACTTTCCTCATATGGACAGCAACATCCCAGCCAATCCGGCCTATGGTGTTTACATATCTCAATTGGTGCGATACGCTAGAATTTGCTCATCCAAATTGGACTTTATAGACAGGCTTCGTAGTCTTTCTTTGCGTCTTCATCACCAAGGCTTCAACACTACTGCACTTCTCAAATCGTTTAATAAATTCTTCAAACGCCACGGTGAAATCATTCGCGTTAATCAGCGGTTTGTGATTGAGAACCAACAACGTATCCTTTGCTTGTTTGTAATTGTTACGTCGTCTTTGTAACTCTAATTCATTTATACGCGCTGCTTCCGGGTCCTTCATTTGGATTTGAAGGCGCGCGCCCGTATTTCGTATATGGTGCGCGTGTTTGGTTTATTTAGTTGATGTGTATGCTGAGTTCGCAATTTAACGGTTTAATTTATTTTTCGTTGTTTTCCTTATTACTTTTTCTTGTCAGCAACTGTGCTCACATCGTGGGTGGCTCGACCTGAAATGTTCTGCAATTGGTATAGGATTTAATGGAGCCGAAACCAATTGTGGAATTACAAGCATTTTAGGCATCCTACTGATGAACGGTTATGGCAATTAGATATTTTTTTACAGGAGCCAACATTGAGATTGTGGTCTGTCGCCTTTGAATTATAAAACTTCCCTGCCAATCATACCTAAAATCCTGCAACTGAAACCTTTTTGTCAGCAGTGAGCCAAAAAACATACATTGATACAACCTTCAGCTCGTTTTTTAAACCGTCTACCAAAAGACAGTCAACAATAAATTACACCTGTAATTTAGTTTGCACGTGCGTTTCACACTTGGGTCCTTTCTCAGTTGGCGTTTTATGCTGAAGACAACGTGAACTGACCCAATTCTGGGCTTATGGAATACCGTATTTATTCGATTAAGCGCCCAGGGCGCTTGTTTAATTTTTGGACTTCCAGGGTGGGCGCTTATTCTTATTCGCTTAGTGATTGGTTTAAAAGGACTAAATCAAACTATCGCGTACGGCGACGTAGCTTCTTAAAAAAAAAAAAAAACAGAAAAATCATCCATGACATTGTCCCTTTAATAAAGAATGGTTAATAGAGAACAATGGTTGTGAAGCTTTGAAAACGTCAAATGAGCAGACAAAGATGCAAAGACTTGTGTTGGTAGATCCACTACCGTGCACAATCTATTGTTTTGCGCTCTGGATAAATTATGTAGTCGAAACATTTTGCTGGTTAGTTGCTCAAACAAAAGTGAAGTGTCAAGGCCTAACAGCGAACAAACACATAGTTTTCCCCTAGTAAACTCCTGTAAAACATTTTGTCTAAGCTGGATTTTTCCACAATCCCTTCTTGGAATGATGATAGTGATACACGTGCGTTGTGCGCATGCGGTCAAACTCCAATCCCACGCTGACCAACTGATCCATTAGCTCCCAATCCTCTCCGCCCCACTTGTGTTTATCCGTGGGAAATCCCCCTGATCTATCCCAGTCCGATTTGTACATCCCTATTATCCCGTATCCATACACCTGCCACATTCCCGCTAAATTGGCGGGGTTCGCACCGCATTTCATTTGGATAATGATTGGAGTGTAAACCATGCGACCTTCAATACAATGCTGAAAATAGATTTTAAGAAACAGGCAATTAGTATTGATAATATGCTCACAGTGCCTCTCTTGGCGTATAAATGGGTACAGACGAATTGCCGAGCAACTTGACAGAATGCTGGGGAGTGATCTGCGATGGGCTTGCATCCCATCCAGGGGGAGTAGCAATACTCATAGTCGACACTCGTGCTACAGAAATATAAACAAACGTACTTTCATGGAGTCTCGTCATTGTTTCCTGCCATTTTCTCAGATTAACCTGAAATGTTGCAGTCGAGAAACCGTGAACTTAAAACTACCCACAATACCTTTCGGGGTTGCTACGTGCACTTTTACCGCCGACAAACTTTCTCGAAGCAGTTTTGTTATGATAAGTGGCTTCGTCTTGTGTATTTGGCAAAACGGCAACGCATTTGTGATAGCAAACTACGAGTTACATGGTCAAACACAAAGCATAATCAAATGAACTTACTTTTCGAATGTTATTGATGAATGGAGTTCCAATATCCAAATGGAGATCACACATGAAGATTATACTGTGAGGGTCTGATACCAGATTTATAGCCTCGGTAAACGACCGCGTCCGTGAATATTCACCACTTTCTCTCAAAAACATGTAATTCGTCAAAGAGCTCTCCTTTAAAACCTTTTCCAGGTTGATGTCAGAGCTGTTGTAATCGTATATTATGACATGAAGATTGGGGTCTTTCGTTTCATTCAGAATCTTTTCGACATTCTTTATAAAGTGATGAACCCATCTCCCAAGATTTTTGGCCGTAACTATGAGATAAACATCGACCGTTCGATTCCATTGAAAGTTTTTTGGGTAACAAAGTTCCTTAGTTCCATTCGGCATAAAGACGTATTCAGACAACATCACCGTTCTGTTGTTTGTTATATCCAGCAGTTCTACTTCGATGAAATATCGATCGCCTCTCTGTTTATCTCTTTTTCGCTCGACATTTTTTATTTTGTTTAGAGAAAACTTCCTGTCGAGAAAAAATGAAAAGAATTATATGGTTAAGTACAAAAAGCATATTACAGTCTGGAAACAAGTGCTACTCGATAACGACATCCCATTTCTGAGACGGGGCTGAGCCCATGGTTTTGAAACATGAAGTTGTTAGCAGTATGAGTTGCTAAGCAACATGACGAGAGAAACAAGCAAGAACCAAACTCAGTTGCCATAACTGTTTCTCAACAGTAAATTGAAATCTATGCTATATTGCTAGAGATTACACACACCAAGGAAATCGTACAATAAAAATCCTTCATTTTGTAACCTTCTCAAAGTGTGAAAGAATTAATAAATATAGATCATTTTATTTAATTTCGTTTAGAAATACTCTGTTAAAAAAGTAAGGCTTCTTTGCGATGGACTAGCATCCCCTCCAGGGGAGGAGTAGAAATACTCCCAGTCGCCTTCCGCTCAAGAAACCGAGATCAACCTCGGCCCGACGAGCCTTTTTTATGTACTCAAGCAATTTTTCAAACGTATTGAAAGAAATTGCATTTATTGAAAGACTTTATTAAAAAGTTTTACATGTAACCAAATATTCGCCCGAGGTCGTGGCAGTACGGACCGAGCGCAGCAAGTTCTTTATAAAAACGAATTAGTGATAAATCATTGTGTGTTTTTAGGTGCCAAGGGAAGACAATAGTGCCGAAAGCCCAAATAACCCTGGGTTACTACCCTCAAAGAGGAAATTTGGGAGTGCTTTTTTCCACGGAGCCGACAAAACTTGGCCCCGGTGGGTAATGAACCCACGACCTCCGGATCACATCTACCGACGTTCTACCGCTGAGTTACGAGGCCCCATGGGACCAGGTTGGTCTAATTTAGACAGTCAATTCGATCCCGGTATATGTACTAGTGATAGTAAAAAACGGCCGAGGGCCACTATTCCCCAGTACGGCTCGAGCAAGCTAGGTTAGTAACTACTTTATTTTCTGGCACTCGGGTTATTCATTTTCGGTCACTTCAAATTGAAAGGGATTTAACTTAACCGTGATGTGTTTTATTTATAATATAATTTGGTTTTATCAACTGGGTTGATAATGTCAATTGGCCACCGTAAAGAGATTAGAAACTTACCCCCTCTTTAGTCAAGCGACTCAGTTACCACGAGCTTGAAAACCATTTATTGACCCGCCTTCTTTTTTGCTGGTTTAGTCGCAAATTTTGAATAGGTAAACTTCACTTACTTACGATGCGCCATGACGCTTTTTCGTGCGAAACTGGCTGAATCACCATGAAAATGAAAGCAAGGTAAATGTACGCCGATAGCAGAGACACAGAAAACTCGATTTATTTTGTCTCTAAATGCACAGCAAGAGATAAGACTTGCCTTCTCCTATCAACAAACGCAACAAAAAGCCACGCGGCTGACAAAAATTGGTCATATACGTTGGAGCAAGCATAAATCGAAAATTTCAGTTTACGAGTTCCTGAAGTGCCGAACCCAAAGATTCAGGGAATAAAGAGGTTAAATCGTAGGTACCCAATTCAAGAATGGTAATTTTGGGCTTCAATGATCGTACAGAGCCAAGATCGACGTTATGAACTTTAGCAACAGTCCGCCTGCCGACCTCAAAAAAACGACAACAAAAAAAAGAAATATTAGCGAGATCGATCACCCAATGCCAGATCACACGAGCACACATTGGAATTATACAGAAATGACTTTAAACGACGGACGAATGACCGAGGATTACAACGAGTGGGGAAGACATCGTGTGAAAAGTAGCGCTAACGAATAGCTTGTTATAAATGTTAAAAGTCACTTTCCAGATGAAAATTGAGAGTTGAATCTTCGAGCAGCGATTTTTACACCAAGGCGTCTAGGAGCAAAGAGAGAACTTCTCATCGAAGATACACTTTAATGTAGGAATCTAACATATCTTATAGCCGTATTGTTCTCCTCCAATCCAATGATAACTCTTTCTCATCTCACATAAATCTAATTATTCGTGCTGCATAATTGGTGGCTTTGAAAAATAAAACTTTATGGACTTCATGTTTTAATATGCAATAAGTTAACGGCCCAGTGAATAACAAATACGGTTGAAAAACTGTCACCGATGTTAATGTTTACCTACCTTGGTATTTGTCTCTCCAGTGTTTGCATAAAAATACGAACAACTTCCAACGCTTCGCCCCTGTCAAGCGGATATTTACTCCCATCTCGAAGGCCTGAATGTTCAGGAAATGGGTAAATGAATGTGTTGATGCCATAAAATGCTATTGCGTGGTACCTTTTCACTCTTTTGTGGACTGTGTAGCTCGTATTATACTCACAATACGGCAATACGTCTTTCACGTCGTCGTGTGATAAATAGTTTATTTCCCGCTGGACTTCAAAATATGTACTTTTATTCCTCCTTGAAGCGCAAACGGGGGAATCTGGAAGCAAATCATCGTAGAACTTGGAATTATTCAATCCACTGTCGTTAATAAAATGGGACAAAAACGTGCCTTTTATAACTTCAAATTTAGAACTCATTGGAGTTTTCCACAGAAGTTGTATTTTGTTTCGTTGACGAAAACAAGTTGCAAGGACCTCGATAAAGTACTTCTTTCCAGCCGTGAGTTTAATCTTATCCTTCTCTTGTGAAAGCTTTCCAGCTTCCCATATCTTCCTTGCATTTCTCCAGTTCTCGTTGCGACTGAGCCAAAGTTCAGAAGGGCAAAATTTAACCGCAAAAAGATATTCACCAGAGTTGTTTGGGATAAGAAATCCGAATAATCTCAATCCAGCTTCTTCGTTCGCCAACTCTTTGGTCACTTTTGTTTCGTTTAGTAAAAGCTTCTTGTCCGGAGCTTTCGGAAACATGGGGAAATTACATAAATTGTTTAAATCCCTCGCACATGTTTCCGACCAAAGATGTAAGTTTAAATTTCCCGTCGCTTTCAACATTGTTGCATTCAATTCAATCGACTTCGGTTTGGTGCTTAGAGCAATTATTTGCCGTTTCGGTATTAAGGCGGTCAGTTCGTCAAATTTGAAAAAGATTAACATTTCAAAACCTAGAATAAAAGGTATTCCAATTCTTGTACATTTCTGCTTCCATATAAATGAAAGTATGAGAAATATATGCTTAGTCATGTTTAGCCAACTTTTTCAAAGTTCACTGTACAGATCGATAAGGATAAACGGATTTTGTTCCAATCTGAAACGTGGTGCTACACACTGGAAATTGAATTAGAATATATCTGTCCCTGTTTGCCAACACGTAACATGCTTTTATTTGATTACGCCGCATTTTACGGAGCGCGAAATAGTTTCCAAGATACTCGAAAGCAATGCTCGAGTTTCTCTTGTGTTCAAAATTTAATGGCCTAACATTTACCTGCAAAACTTTCAGGAAAACTTGACACAATGATAGCTAAGGCTAAAATGAATACTTCCATTCAGTTTGCGTTTAGTAGCTGTGGAAAGGAGAGAACTTTATGCGAGTATCAAGTTTATTCTGTTTTCATTGTTTTAGTGCAAATATTAACTTCGTTTGGTCAAGCATGAAATGCTTACAGGTCACATTGAATTAACTAAAAAATACCACAATAATGGTCATTGGGGTAATAGCACCTTCGGACTTGGGGGATGGGGGTGGGGCTGTGATTTCATTACCCAAAAAATACACAATGGCCGAATTTGTGAGCATTAAACGGATCACAAACGCCCAAAAAATTGCATTAGAAAATAAGACGTTCGATCTACCATTTTATCTGAACACCAGCTAGATACAGACATTCAGTTTTTGCTAGTATGTTTTCTTCTAACTGCTGTTGGCCGAATCCTGAGCGTTTTGCCCGGAAAATTTCGGCACTTTTCGAAACTGGGGGAGCTGCAGTTGGTGAACTCGAAACATAAAAGCAAAGATGGGGCATGGATACTCAAAAGACTGGGTGAACTTCAGTAAACTGATTGATTTAAATTTCAGTAGCAAGAAGGCCCTTTAATTTAAATTGCTCGCGAGCTTTGGGGAAGAAACAGATTTGCTTGTTAACGACAGAGAGTGAGATCGTTGGAGAATTATTTGTATTTAAATTAATATATTTGCATAATTTAGAAAAAGATGATTCGGGATTTGAGCGGGGTAGCCGCGAAGCAGGAAATAACACTTCGGCCTGTTGTCATTCCTGTGAATGGATTTTAACCGAAACCAGACTCGATTAGAAAGATGGCACATCATTAGTATTGAACACTGGCTAAGATTTCTAGCAGCTGGTATAGTTTCGGTTTGACTCATTGGCCCCCTTGCACGAAAACTGATAACGGTTTCTTTTCTATTATAACTCCGTGAGAATAATTTTGATATTCATAATGCACATTCGTGTGGAAATACCAAGAGAGATAAACTAGGCTCATGTGTCAGTGTGACGCTTTTTTTAATGGATTTTGATGTAGCTATATAATTATTTCTAAAAATCACTCATTGGCCCCTCGCAGAAACAATGTCTGAATGTCTATCCTGATTTCTCATGACACACTTAAAATATGTTCCCACTTACCTTGGCATTTTCCTGTTGAGTGACTGCATAAACAAATCAACCGCCTTGATCGCTTCCTCTTCAGCAAGTGGATGAATCCAATATTTCTGATCACGAAGATTTATATGTTCGGGAAATGGGTAAATAAATAAGTGAACCACAAATTTACTCACTGCATAATACTGGTGTACTTTGTGTTTGACCATATAGCTTGGGCTATACTCACAATACGGTAATATATCTTTCAATTCGTCGTGTGATAAATAGCTTATTTCCCGCTGAGCTTGGAAATACGTGTTATTATACCTTCTTGAGGCACAAACAATCGAATCTGGCAAAAGTTCATCATATAGATTAGAATCATTCAAGCCAATGTCTTCCATGTACGAAGCGAGAAACGTCCCGTTAATGACTTCAAATGCAGAACTCAATGGAGTTTTCCAAAGAAGTTGAGCTGTGTTTCTTGTAAGAAGATCAGTTGCTACGAATTCGATGAAGTACTTCTTTCCAGCTTGAAGATCAATCTCACTAGAAACTTGAAATTCCTTCTTCATGTTTCCAGCTTCACAAATTTTCCTTGCGTTCCTCCAGTTCTCGTCAAGACTGAGCCAAACTTCAGCGGAGCGGCAAAATTTGACTGTAAAGCGATACAATCCCGATTTGTCTGGTATAACAAATCCAAATAACCTTAATCCATCTGCATTCTTGATGTTACCAGAAATTACTGTCTTGTTTAACAAAAACCTACTGTCCGGAGCTTTTGGAAACATGGGATGATTACACAAGATGTTCATATCAGTCGCACATGTATCCGACCAAAGATGAAAGTTTAAATTTCCTGAAGATTTTAGCGAAGAAAAGGAAAGTGCATTTAACATCACCGTATTTAAATCAGTAGATGAATTTTGGAACGTTTTATCGTTTTGATTGAACCTAAGAGTTGGCGGTTTGTCGAAAATAAAAATTACCACGGTTTCAAAAATCATGAATATAAGAAGTCCAACTTTTACCAGTTTTAGCTTCCATAAACTTGACAATGTGAATAATGCATGTTGCCCCACTCTCATTTTTAGCTCATTTAGAGCCAAGTTTTAGAAATCTATATTATCACACCATGTATGTGGCTTGTATATTGCCGTGAAAAATACTGTTGTTTATTGTAAGTCAGGTCTGTTTGAATAGCAAGTCACATTCTTAAAAGGGCAAAATGGTTTCTAAGACACGTCAAAACTTTCCAAACGGACTCGCAAATCTACACGGAACTGCACGTAGGTTGCCTAAACATTCAACATTTCAAGGTGGTCAAAATGTAACCAAACTGCAATTGATAATTGTGATCAACATGTGTTGATTTGAGTTGACTGGGTAGGCACTTTCAATATGGTAATAAAAAATGCGCCTCAACAGAAAAGCACAAGGTTTGTAAAAATGAAAATCCTTAGTAAATTACCATCAGTTAAGTTCCCATTTTTGCATTACAAAAACACACTAATTGGCGTTTTAAAGCGTGTATTATAAGCCCTTTATCAAAACAGACACTAAAAATATCAATGGATTAGTTTTCATTAGTTTTAAACGGAAGTAGAACGAGACGAATGGACAGAAGTGTTGACTGCATGAGTTTCTGTGAAATTACAGCGCAACTAACTCAACCAGGGCCATCCAACGTTTTTTAAACAATCCCAAGAAAAGTTCAAAAAAATGAATCGAAGTTTTTTCATCAGCGGTAAATTTTCTGCTACCATTGTAATCGGTCTGCTGATGACTTTTGTTCTGAACTCGTCTCGTGATTGGCTAAAACACATTGGGGTCTCCCCGGTTGAGTTAGTTGCACTGCAACGAAAAGTCAGTGCTGTACTACTATTAACTTACGTCCTTTTAATTTTGTAGCAAAGATGAAATTGGCCAGCTTGGATGTCAAAGGTTAAAATATCTTCTGATCTTAATTGCCTGTTCTGTTTTATTCCGTCAAGTAAAAGCCACGTTGTATAGCCGAACACAGAATCATTAAGATGAAGATAAAAAATACTTATTTTATAGAATATTTTACGATACTGGCATTTTCATAAAATTAATTATCTTTAATTAGTTTTTTGTTATGAGTTTTGATTTTGTAATGAATTTTTAAGAATTCTTATTTACTTACCTACACTCTTCTCAGCTCGCTGCTCAGACAAAAGATCATTTGTAGTTATCAAGTTTTTCATTTACCAAGCACTGTTCTGAGGTTTCAAGCAATAGCTCACTTTCAAAATCACGTGACATTTTTTGTTGCTGCGGACTAAAAGTAGTGAAGGCTCGCATTGGAAGGACACAATTCAAAATTGCGGCTTTCGTGGTTCATGAATTTTACCTTGCGTAGCAGGTATGCCTTCTCATTATAACTGCTGTGTTCCGCTGCGCAATAACTATTCCAGGAAAAATTCGAACCTATCGTTTTATCGCATTCCTAAAGATAAATCTCTTCAAAAGGGATAATAAGATTAATCCGCAACAAAACATTGAAACTGAAACCGTCTTACACACGAATTTAAGGGAGGAAAGAAAAAGCACATCAGGGAATTGCCGACAATATTTCCGTAATCAGCAGGCCATTTCCAAGTTTCAAGTCTAAGTGCGAAACTATCCATATAAGTCTGTTCGCTTAAAAAGCGTAGTAAAATTCCTAGCTAAAAATTGAAAAATAGAAAAAAGCGTGAGAGAAACTTAGTTTCGAACTGACGTTCATTTAAGAAACCAAAAATTGTATTCAAAAGAGGTCAAATAGCAAAAAAATTAACCATAGATTTGCCACAGATTTTTGGGGGTTGGGTCCCAATTCGCCACGCAATTCAGGATGCCATTTTCATGGCAGCCACAACAAAGGCTGATTCGCTACCCGGGTTTAGTGTCGTTTGAGCGATTTCTGACACAGTTATCCCACCCGACAGTTTCAATCAAGGTGTTGCGGTCAAATAAAAAAATGTGTAGGCTGCTTCAAACAAGACTAGAAAGGTAAGATGTCAGACAACCTTAAACCGAAGATTCTAGAAGTTTGGTAGATTCGTCACCAAAAACACAATATACAGTAAAACTAAAACAGTAATGTAGTAATTCCGTAATGGACCTAAATGACACTCAACCACTCAATACGCAACAATTATACTACGAGCCCGAGTTTTCTATGAGCGAACAGCCAACGAGGCGCAGTTTTACATTAGCAGAAACTCTGAAGGATTACATTCCAAAAGCTAACATTTCATGCACTAAGTGTTAAGCCAAAACTAACGAAAAATCTTGCCCTCGAAGAGCAACGCGCGCAATCGTTTTTTATCGGCGAATAGAAAACAGTAGGGGTACCAATCAGATTCATGGATTTCAAATAGAACACAGGAATTTTGCTGATGTCAGCGTATTGTATGTACTGTGTTGCAAGTCCTTTGTTTCTCAGTTCTGTTTTAATGGCGCACCTCAACAACGCTTTGGATATAAGTAAAGCTATGATATAATATGGCTAAATAAATTAAGGCTACAAATGTAAATACAGTTGACTGACATTCGAAGAAAAAGAAATGTTACGTTCTCATTTTGAACGATGCTGGCTGGCGTACGAACGTTATACTCTGCCATGTACAATAATTCATTTTCTTGCAGACATTTCATCTCGAACGTGCGGATGGGTGTGGCCGATCACACGAGAATGTGATTGTCGACCTATTGTCGACCTATGCTCTTAAAAATACAGCCCTAACCTTAATTTCAAGTTATCTGAATTGTCACTAGAAAAACCACCGGTTTACTGAAGTTATTGTCTTAGTTCCGATTTTTTTGACAGATGTTTTGTTTCAAAATCAAAGTATGCAACTAGTTCGGTAGTATATGAACCCATCAGTGTAATTTGTACATCGAAAACTGCATGGGCTTCAAAAGATGCCTCGTTCGCGCAAATATATAAAAAGCATGTAGTCGATCGTCCGCGCGGTGCCTTGAAAGAAATTTGCAGCGAAGAATAATGCTTGTTGCATCTCGTAGTGGATTAATACTGTTCCCGCCTAGTTTAACGGATTCTTGCGTTATGCTGTCCTTTAGTGACGCCGCTTTACAGCTGATATTATGGAAAAATTAATCAAAGACCCTTTGTCTAGAATTGTTTAACGCATTTGTCGAAAGTGAGGGCCGCATCCCTCATTAAATTTAATTTTATAAACTTGCCTCGGATTTCCGAATCTTCCATGTTATTAAGTACCAAGGGAAGCAATCCAGCTCTTCTGAGAACATTTCTTATATTTAATTTAACTATGACGCAGTGAATTTGTGTTCCAATTACACATCAAGAACATCAGTCATATCCAGTATAGATACCCGCTTTACCGTCTTTCCTTTATCGTTCTTTTTAACTTGCTGAGAAGAATTGTTGTCACACAAACTTACACCCTCCTTGCTACTGGATGCTTGTTGATGGTCTTTGGATTCAGCATTCGCTTCCTTTTTCTCCACAGCCTCTGCGCTTGATAAATCCCCCCTAACAGGTGCTACAGCAGAACCACTTTGAGAACCACCATCCTCGTGGAGCTGTTCTTTCATCTCAGAATCAGACGTTTCTTCTGGTAAGACGCTTATCCCATCGATAAAGTCTTTGACGTCATCTTTCTTGAACCCGTTTTCTTCATCTTCTACCGGCTCTCCCAACCCTTGTCGGAAGAGTTCCTTCCTACAGTGCTCTTCCTGCAAGCTTCCATTGCGCTTCAAAGCAATTTCCTGCCTCACAGCTTCGTTTGCCGCCGAGGCAGCCATGGTGCTTCTTCGAGGAATGGCCGCCTTCTCCTTGGCTCTCTTACGCATGGATTGAGAGTGCTTTATCGTGTAACGCCTAGCAATGCTTTGAACCTGAGACATCCGCTTGTCAAAGTCAATCTTCCTCTCCTCCACGTGTTGTCGTGTAGATTTCCACAGTTCTTTTCCTGAAACGCTGACCATACGCTTCCTGTGGATGGTCGCCTGCAGGTTGCGCCAAGTATCCCCATCTGTGGCTTGTTCGTTGTTAAAGACGCTTTCCGTTGTACTCGTACGGCGCCTTTGAACCGGAAGCTTAACAGAGTGGAAGCCTTGGTTTGCACTTATCAATCCCAGTCTGGATTTTGCGGACCTGCGGTTGCGGGTAAACGGTTTTACGGGATAAGTGTCCGGTGTCTCCAGCTGTATCTCTACCTGGTCTTCTTTAGAGGGGGTTTTATCAATTGTTTGCACCAAAATTTCCAGCTTCTGCTCTTCAGACTCCGCTAAAAATGCTGGGGGACTGTTATTAATATGAAGAAGAAAATCGTAATTAGATTCGTTTCTTGAGAGAGATACCATCAAGGGATTGGATTTGTGGAACTACTGTAGCCAGGTGCCGACCATTTGCAGGAATCCAAATAAATAAAATGAACAAAAGCAGTTCAGTTCTTCTACTATCTACGCATTCAAGTTACTCTCTACACTCAACTTTCTGCAACAAACAAAATAGATCTTGATGCTTCAAAGTTACTGGACTTTTGAAACTTACGTTTTAGTCAGGCATCGCAAGGTAAAGTACTTTGCTTCTAAAAACAGCCAAGATAGCAGTAACGACACCATTGTCATACCCAACATAATCTAAAAAAAGGAACTGATGTAAGATTAAACAACAACAATTTAAACAAAAACAAATGAAATAAATAAATTGCACAAGTGTAGATACGTTCAACTCGCGGTAAAATTATTATAGTTTTGTCTTGAACTATTCGGAATACTCACCTATCATTTAATACTGATGAGCTTATTGTCATTTGCTTACACAATGGATTTGCTTAAGAAAAAAGAATTTTCTCTGTCTGCAGACCGAGAACTTCTTTATTTCGTTTAGTCACGGCTGATTTCCATTCTTTATCAAACGTATCACTCAAGACTTGTCACCTCAAATTATTCACTAGTCTTTTGGTGCTGTTAAACTATAAGTTTACGACGAGTTCCCATCGTCACGACCGTTTACTCGCCCTCTTCATCTGCTTCTTGGTCTCTATAAATAACTTACCACCAAATGCTCATAAGGATTGACAGAATCTAATCCAAATCTGGCCAGTACAGCATTTCCATCTGTGCTGACACAGCTCAATGTGGATTCGTATTCACATTTCAGGCGAAGGTTGAGTAATAAGACTTTAGTGATTGCCGAGTAGCCATAGAACTGCGGGTTAATGTAGAATAACAAATTATACCTGAAAAGTAAGGCAAAATATTACTTTGGAGTATGCATCATTAAAGGGGTTTAACCATCACAAAGAAGTCAATTTTGGTAATGTATAAAATATAAAATAAAATATTGGAAAGTTTGAAATAATGGTCTACCAAGGTTCTACCTCGGTAGAAATTACAGCAAACACCCAAAGATTTCAACAAGGATAGCTTCAAAAGAGGAAGTTGGAGAAGGATTGTAACTGACAAACTTTTGGCCACGCTTTTCAAGATTTGCGATCCACGACAGAGCTCCTATAAAACTACATAAAAACACGGGTTCATGGTACTGGAAATTGCTAAGTAATCGCCGAGTAATCGCCCAAATTCTCACTAATACTCTGTTATATTTCATTTTTAAACGAAATCTTATTAGCGTATATTCTAGCCTGCAGAGCAGGCGGTTTTTGTGGGCGGAATGCTTCGAAAGCAGCGATCACGAAATTTTGAGCGCGCGAACACTGGGGAGAGCAAAGAAAGGGGGAGGGGGAGGGGCGGAGGTTACAAATCATCCGGTCTTTCGCGATCGCTGTTTTCGAAGTATTCCCCGGACAAAAAACTGCCTGCTTTGCAGGCTACGTATATCCGTACCCATCAGGCCGGAGCTTATCCCGGTTTCTTGTAACGTTGAACGATAAAACGTATTTCTACTCCTCCCTTGATGGGATGCTAATCCATCGCAGCCCCCCCCCCCCCCCTCCCATCGCCTGAAACGCACACGCAATTTATAAGAGAACTTTAGATTCTACAACGAGTAAAACTACGCGAAATGATAAAACTTAGATTAGGAGAAGTCTAACTGTCTTCAATCAAAAATGACCGTGCTAACTTTTCTGCTGATATAAAAGGAAAATGAAGTTTTCTGGTGAGGCTATTTTGCTAGTACGCGTGAAAAAACTTCACGTCAAATGTCGTACTCGTAATCGTCCTCGTCGTAGAATCTAAAGGTATCTAATTACAAACTACGAACTGAACACTCCAAAAACCTTAAAGGACTTACACTATGGGCATTTGAGGCCTGGGTACAAGAAAACCTCCCGCAAAGCCCCCAATGGCGGACACCATTGGACAAATACGATGAGCAATTCTTGGATGTGCACAAATCACCATCATGTAGACGGCAATCCAAGTTTGGTTCAAAACCAGTGAAATAACTGTCACCAAAAAGAATTTCCACAAGTCGTATGACGTCATCACCTAAAGGGGAGGTTGAAACAATGAGAAATCTACTTCAAGAAAGGTAATGTTTCGGTGGCTATTAACCTTGGTAATTTCCAGAGGTGAATGCAAGAATTGGACATTCTGATTGGTCGATAAGCTCGTTATATGACGTTATATTGTTTGCGCTAGGCCGTGAATATAGCATTTCGAGGCTTGGTTACTGAGCCACGCCACCTTTGTCACCAGGCAACTGAGAAAACATGGCGGACCATTGTGAAAAACGGCTGAGAATTTCGAGTGATTAGCAAGGCCTCTGGAAGAAAAAAGGTTTTATATCTCCGTGGTTTTTAGGTGAAGATAAGCAGCCATCATTCTACCACAACAACGTCATTGTTCCCTTCATAAGGTTTTTATTAGTTGCAGACAAGCAACCAGTGTACCAGTTAAATGAACATACCATAAAATACGACATGGCTGAACACAGTATCACAGGTAAAACGCATACTGCAGTCGTTCGCACAAATGTCTGCATGACATTCTCGTAAGATCTGCCACAACCATCTTGGCGTTCAAGGTGAAATATCTACAAGAATGCAATATAATAAAGACGTTGCAATACATACACTCGGTTAAACAAAACAATGAAACTCTTCTCGACTTTAAATACAAAGTTAAAACTTTGTTGTTGCTACCGTTGGCTTCCTGTTTAGTTTTGTTTCCGTCCTGTGTTTGCGATGATGGTTCTTGTTGAGAAAAGAACTTCTCTACTTACTAACAACTGTTTCAGCACAGGCAACGACAACAACAACTCGCACTGTATTACCAAAACTATGGTAAACAATCCACTACTAAAATTAAAATGTTGAAACAAAATAGGTCAAGTTATTCAGTGTAACTAAAAATCGCATCACGCTATTAAATAATATTTAAATAAGCAAGCATGTTGGTACTAAAGCTTCTCAAACTCATTAATAATTCAGAACCGTAACAGTGGTTTGGAAATGTGATCTGAATTAGCATAGATTTTTACGATTTTATTTCTTCGTTTTCTCTTTAGTTTTAGTTTCGATTGAGAAGATATATCAAACACGAGAGACAGTGTTTCATCACATTTCCAAACACCTCGAAGTTCGTCAAAAATACTCCGCTGCGCGTCGTATTTTCAACTCTCTTCTCGGTGTTTGGAAATGTGATGAAACACTGTCTCGAGTGTTTGATATATTACTTGAATACGGAGGTAACAAGAAAGCGCTAATTAGTCAGTTAACAAAGAAAATGGAGAGTAAATATCTACACAGAAGACCGAAGTGTTGACAACTTCTAAGAACTTACATTCAAAGCTTTATTGAGGTGTGCCATTAACACAGAACTAAGAAACAGAGGACTTGAACAACTGTACACACAATAAGCCGACATCAGTAGAATTCCGCCCCTCTCTTCTGCTTGCCAATAAACTGTTCCTGAAAATACGGGCGGAAAAATTAAACCGATGTTTCATAATAAAATTAACATGAAATTCCCTTATCATTTTCAAGATTGCAGTTCATTTAAGTATAGAACATAAGCATTAAGGTGGCTAAAAACAGTTTCCAGCACTTTCAAAGAATTTGATGGGTCATTATAACCACTTTTTATCAGTTGATGCTACGATCATGGTATCAAAAAACTGCCCAATCATTGGTGAACACGGGACATAATAGGACATAATAGGTTACCATAGAAACAATATGACCTGCTAAAAACACCCTTAATTTTAGCTTTAACTGCTAATAACTCAAAAACGAGCTCGGTGACCCCCATTTTTTATTATCGAATTTTGATAAGCAAGGGAAGATGCAATTTTATGCAAAGTTTAAAAAATTCTGTGGATGGGGTTCAGAGCCATCTTAACTTTTCGAAAATTTAATTTCTATGGTAACCAATTATGTCCCGAAAATGATAACAACGTGTTCACCAATGATCAGCTAGTTTTTAAATACCATGTTTGTAGCATCAACTGATAAAGAGTAAGTCTTGGATAGTGATGGAAACTGTTTTGAGCCACCTTAATCACAAAAATAACTAGCCTCTTTAACATCATGTGTCACACTACCGTGACACTATGGTGAACTCGACACTTTGACATGGTGTAACACAACTGTGACGCAGCCGCTTTGGTAAGGCGTTACAATAACAAAACGTAGCTTTTAACATGTCTTGACAGAGCGTGACACTATGATGACCTCGACCCTTAAACATGGTTTGTCACAACTGTGACAGAGTCCCTTAAGCAAGGCGTGAAAATAACGTAACATAGCCACCACAACATGGTGTGACACTAGCATGATACTATGGTGACCTATACCCTTAAACATGGTGTGACACAACTGTGACACACTCCCTTCACTGAGCAAGGCGTTACAATAACCCTTCACATGGTGTGACACCAGCGTGTGACACCAGTCCCTTGGACTGCTGTACCCCAACTTACCGACTATTAGTCCAAAGACAAAAAATATCAACGGGAAATACAAGATTTGTCCAAGCGTTTGCTTCTCAGAGGCTCTGCTTTCCAACACAAAGATTCTGTTGAACCAACCAGCTCCGTCCACACTGAAAATAAACACGGATAAGTTATAGAGCGAAAAATCAAGAATTTGCTCTGGAAATAACCTGCGACCAGGCGTTCTTCTTGTTATTTTCTCTTTCTCCCGCCACGATAAATATGAACGCCTGACCGCAGGTTACTCTTGATATGAAGGTAAGAAAATGCTCTCCATTCGACCAAATTTCATGAATTGCATGGACGTGAAATTCTACGGAATTCATTTAACGGAGCGACGTCACGATATTTTGCGTTATTTTTGCGATAAACCACTTCAAAATAATAGTTCACTTAGGAAGAAAAACATCAAAGAAGTGATACTAAACCAAAAAGGAGCAAGGATGGAGAAGATTGAGCAGGATCAAAAATTGAGGCTAAATTTTTCAAAATACACAAACCGTAACGTAGCTTAGTTAAAGTGATAGGCCAAGTCGCAACTTATCTTCCAATATTGTTGTAATCAAGTCAAAAAGACGTTGTTGCGCGTATAACGACCCGTGTTGCAAATTGCGGCAATTTGTCAAACGAAGTTGAAATGGCGTCTACTTAGCGCAAAATGTTTTTCAGTTGATTATTTCATTTTGTAGCGTTCTGATTGCAAACGGGACCATTGTATTTTTTCTTTTCTCTTTTCGGGGAGGGGGGGGGGGGGACGGCAGGGGGAGGGGGAAACGAAAGGTAGTTATTTTCTTTCATTGGTCAACAAATTGGTGACAAATTGTCATGATGCCCTAAAACTGTGAGAATTTTTTTGTCATCCGTCATCCGTACAAATCAGTTATTCTTCGACATACGTACTCGTCCGAAGTTTTGCAAAGCGCTGCACAAGTTAAGTATTTTTAGCTTTAAAATATTTTTCGTTAACAGTTGGCCTGCGAAATCGCGCGGTCTGGTACTTAGCCGACAAATCATCAAAGCATCAAATCACTATTTACATTTTCATCATAGTCTCCATGGTAACCGTTTTACTGGCGTGTTCCTGCGACGTCTTGATGGCTTCCTGGACAGCTTGTGGTTCACCACTTGTTTGATAATAATCCAGAATTGCTCGGCGAGCTTGACTGCAGTTCAGTAAATCCATGATGGTGTCTGCATTTTCAAAGTTAAGAAAAATCAATAACATTCCCCTACCATATCAGAAGTCTTAGAAAACAGTATCGTTTTTGGTCCGAGTCTTGCGCATCACCCAGATTTGACAGAGTCTGCAGTTACTGGCAGCGGTGTTACTAAGCAACAAGGCGTCATTTGATGACGACAACTTGACGTTAAAATAATACCCGTTGTTGCAATAACAGACACGACCTCCTCCGCCTTCGGACAATTTAAAAAGGTGAAACAAGAGGTATAGCTTGCAAGAAAATTCTAAGCACCTGCCGGATTTTTGGCGTCAATTTTCGGTGCCTCTTCACTCAGCTGATATTCTTCAGAAGTTGCGCGAGCGTAAGCTTTGATGAATATTTCTGGTGCCATGGAGGGCTCGCCATAGTACGCCACCTGAAAATATAACACAAAGGAAAATATACAATAGATGACCGAACGCCCGAACGCCCTAGTACCCAACCGACAACACCCGAGGGTTCAAGCCCCGGCCGCCTGATATGGAGTCTAACGCGCTAAAAATTAGGCCAACGCCCTGTTTTCAATGTCCATCAAACGTACGAAGACAGTTCCTACAGAAAACCCGAAGTTCATTGAAATTATTTCGACAATCTTGGTTCAAAGGTATTCCCTAGACACAATAGAATGCACCTGCACTATTGCATTACATCAACTGAACATTCGAATTCATGTGAAGGCCCTGAGACGCTCGACCAACGTTTAGCAATTGACTATTACCTGACCATCACACAAGAAAAGAATCTTGTGAAAAAGATGAAATATTTCCAGTCTCGGCTGATGAATAGTGAGAATAACAAGTCTGCCTGACTCAGCTACAAGATTCAGATGATTTAACAGCTCGAGAGAAGAGGACGCGTCCAAACCTGAATTCAAAATCAGAACAAAATTACAGTGAAAACTTGCAATTGCCACATTGCTTCTTTATTATCGACAGCCTCGTGTATCGTTCATATTCCCTTGTCAATGACGAGTGAACATTAGTGAATACTTGACATACCTGAAGTCGGTTCATCAAGAAACAGGACGGATGGCATGTTAATCAGCTGAAGAGCGATGCAAAGGCGTCGTTTCTACAACAAAAGATATTATTTTTAGGGAACGGTGCAGATCCAGTGAGGAATATCTGGAGTCTGGACTGCATGCATTGACATTATTTAATTTTCAAGTCGGTTTCTTTGGAGAACGGAATTTCCTAATTATTATTAACACGTCGGCTCACGCCCGCTTCGTCATGTTCAATGTTACGTTGCGGTCAATGCCAGCGGCATTGGCGCTTAAACTTGTTCAAACCAGTAGTACGTGCAACATCTCTGGTATGCGTGCAATCTTACTGGCCCTCTAGTGTAGCAGTTGATATTGTTTAGTGGGCTAGGGACATTTGCGTTCTATTGTTCTCTTGAACGGTACACGACAAATTTCTTTATGTGACCTACTTCTGTCAGCTAAAGCTAAAACAACGCTTTTTCCTTGAAGCGCGAGTGATATCAACCAACAACTTACTCTTGTAAAGAACTCTTACCCTAACTTGAACTTTCGCTAAATGTGAATTACAAGATACATTTCATCAAAGACACCAAAAGTTTTACTATTAAATTACACGAAGCACTTTGAAAAGATTATGCGTTCTATTTTTCCCAGCTTACTTGCCCTCCACTCAAACCCAGGCCAACTGTTCCTCCAATTATCGTGTCAGCCATTTGCGTCAGTCCAGTCTGGTAACGACAAAAGCAAGAACCATAATTACCAATAAAGCTCATTAAAGCACCTTCGTTTATACAAAAAAAAAATCGCGTTTAAGGACTGAACCTGTGGGCCCGTCTAATAGTAAAGCGAACATTTAAAAGTAGGAAAAAACAGTTCTGAGAACCAATTAGCAAGAGGTATATATAGAGCACTCAAGAAGTTCAACGTGAAACTACTTAGAAAAAATTCAGCCTTCTTAACGGGCAGGCCTGAGACGAAAGGTTTTAACCCACGATTACAGCACACTCAATGACTCCGCACCAACGTTTTCTTAACTTCTTAGCTCTACGCCGCTAAACCGTCTTTTCTGCAGCTCTACGCCGCTAAACCGTCTTTTCTGCAGTCTACTTACACGTACCCCAAATGCGGACAGTGAACAAGTGTTTCACCACCCCTTTCGCAGACAAAACACAAATAAAACTTATATATTAGGGGAACATGAGCGAAGGCCAGCTCTTTTTTTATGGCATGGACTGCAGTTAGATCCTAAATTTCCCTCCTAGGTCTCTCACATTTCACGATTCTTACTCGAGGGAGTTACGATAGAAAATAGGGACAATTTACCTGAAGGTCAAAAGGATGGTTTAATTCAATTACAATAAATAAAATTTAACAGTTTTAAACTGCATCTTTTCGAAAATAAAATACTTGATTTTGCACCCCACTTGAAACAGTTAGTTTACCTCAGCCATAATTTGTTCAACGCGCTCGTATTTCTCTGCGGCGCTTGTTTTCTTAGGCAGCCTCATGTGAGCAGCGAAGAAGAGATTCTGTCGAACAGTAAGTTCTTCATAGTAAGGCACAGCGAGCTGCAATACATAGCCAATCTTACGAGCGTACCAGTCTTGTACTCGACCCAGGCCAACTCCGTTGATATAGACTCGGCCCTGTAATTTAAAGAGAATATAGATTGGTTCGTAGGGAATACTACTGTTTCTTAAGAAAGAGGAACGCATTCAACAGACAGACGGACAATATTTTATATTATTACATCATGTTATTTATGCGTAGGTGATTTTGTACATTTCAATAATTTATGCAAAACAAACCTGGATATCCCCGTGTCGCCGTCTTCCCGTTAACAAATCAAGCAGAGTCGTCTTTCCACAACCAGATGGCCCCATGATCGCCACCAGCTCGCCCGTGTTGAAATACGCCGACACACCTTTAACAATGTGCTTTTTGGACGAACTGCCACCTTTCTCATTCCAATAATCAGTCGCATCCTTGGAGACTGGTGCGAGGCAACTCATTGACCCACTGTCTCTGTTGCCATGGTTACGCTGTAAGAGCGTCATTTCACTTCCGGCATATGACCCCAAAGTAGAATGGCCGTCCATGCTTCCTAAAGCTGAGTCCGTTTGTAGTTCTTGAGGAAATTCAAATGAATCCGTGTCCTTTTTCGTATCATTTGACAGCACGCGGGGTAAATAACAGACGCCGTCCACCTCGTCTTCGTTATTTTCTTCATATTCTTGTAAATCACTGCAAGAGTCGTCCTCGATGATGGAATGTTGAATTGTCAGTAATGTTTTACTATCCCTGTCACCTTTGACCTCTGAACCGGTATCTAGCAGAGAAATCAAGACGTAACAAATTGCGGAGAGTTTTTCATCGACGTCTTTTACATTGACTTTCAAAGTAATCGGGATCAAATATGAGCGCAAGTCAGCGTACATTTTGCCAGTCGGGGGAAACAAGTGCAGTTGATAACGAAATCCCGCCTCAAAAAAGGGACCGAGCCCAAGGTTTTCGCCCCTGAAGTTGCTAAGCAACATGACGTGTTTTCTCACTATTTCATCCTGAATCACCTGAACGCATACATTTCGTTTGCATGTTGGCCATTGACCACGTTGCAACTTACGTATACGTACACGATGGAATGTATAACTATTTGTTTCAGGATTTTAAAACCGTTTGTTGTTCGGGTTAATAGTTCGGTTTCTATCTATTCCACAGCAACTATCTCGTTCAGAAAAAAAAACTGTTGATAGACTGTTGCTAACCTGAAGTTACTCTGCCGGGATACAGTTGAGTGACAGTCGGTTTCCGGGGGGGGGGGGACGGGGGCTCTTGTTCACAAGACTGTGAACAGGCCCCGAGGGGGCAAAGCGAGGGTGGGGGATCACCCCTCCGCCCTCCCCCAGCCCACATTCCTCACTACCCCCTTCCCACTCGTCTTTCTTCCCCTTTTCCTCTTCGCACCATCCTTGCTAGAGGGCCTGTTCACAGCCTATTCTTCACAAACATCCACAGCTTGGGAAATAAACATTTATAATTCTCACCATTATCAGTTTTCTTTCTTTTCCTCTTGAACACATCTACCGAGTACGTCAAGGATGAGCAGGCAATACTGACAGCTTCATCCGACTTACAGAGTGGAAGCTGCAACCCAAGTTACAAGTATTAGCCATTTTGTAAACGAGCAGGGGACTGGGTACAAATATTTAAAATCGATTGAAACGAAAAATTGAACCCAGCACGTAAAAGATGATCCAAAATAATTTAAAAATACCAAATTTCAGCGGACAGGCATCCCTCCAAACCATACAAAGCTCTCTTAAATGTCAACTTTTCAAACATGTACCGCATCTGTCCGTTTTAGCCAATAACGCTGGAATTTTTCGTTTCAATCGATTTTAAATATTTGTACCCAGTTCCCTGGCTGCTCGTTTAGAAAATGACCAATTCAGTCATAAATCGATGTAATATTTTTCAACATAAATAGAATTTTTGTTAGTTGTGACAAGCGGAACGTCAGTGTCTTGTGAGAGCGTGCTTGTCTCCCGTCTGCAGTTCGGCTGTCACGAGTTTGTCCGATGACTTACTCGAGACTTACCGGCGTATGCCTTAATTTCTTTACTGAAAAAAAAAATTCTCAGGTAGCCGATAAAAAAATCTCTACCATTTGAAGACAACACGAGAGCCCAATCGTAACTGTGTTTCATTTCTCGACCGATACAAGTACCCTGCTTCCAAAGTTTTTATCTTTATACATATTTCTCAATCAAAGAACCAAGAAGCGGCGAAAACGGGTCTCGAAGCGACGAGCAATTTTCCTACGAGCATTTTCGACTGCCGCGGTGTCTTTCTTCGCTTCAGAAAAAAGAGGGAAATTTCTGTGACCAGGATAAGTACAGAGAGCAGACGAACACTTAGGCTTTCTAATACAGAAACTATTGATATTGTTTCGCAACTGTTTTAACTCATACATATCGATCAAGCTTATCTAAAATTATCATAAGAACACAGACTAGGACTTTCTTAGACATTCCTTGATCAGAAAAAAATTTGGCCACTGTCAAAAATTAAACTGATAAAAAGTCTTGAAAGATCAAAACGTTTCGCAATTGATTGATAAACTAGTTTCTAACGTATGATCACACTTGTTTTGTTTTAGCGTTGCCACTGTGCGCTTTTCTGACAATGGTCAGATCGTGTGAATGTGACTTGACAAGCTCATTTTGAGTTTTCCTCAATAAATTGACCTCCCTCCCAATGTGTGACTCCATAGCTCAGTTGGTACAGCATCGCACCGGTATCGCGGAGGTCACGGGTTCTAATCCCGTTGAAGTCCTGAATTTTCGAGAATTTTTTCAGGCTTCTTCTTTCCAATTGCTCAAATCGGAAATTCACTGCGATTATCATTCTTCACTTTCTTTTCATCCACAGATCAAAATATAAATTATTTCATGTGCACTTCATAGTTATATTATTCTTTCCCTCTTCTCTTGAAAGAATTCATGGCCAATTATTCAATAATAGGCAGTTTGAGGCGAACACATTCTTCTGAGAAGTAGGAACAAGTGGAAATACACGATTAAGCATTGTTTTTTGTAAACCACGTTTATAACGATCAGGGGCGTAACCAGCCATTTTTTTTTTCCATTTAAGCCCGAGTTGAGCAGCGTAAATCGGGTACATCAAATTTAAATGTCCAGCGTAGGAGAAGGTAGTAATAATATTTTACCGCTCACAGTCAATATTCTAATTATGCACAGCTGATTCCTTGTTTCCTTGCTGTCCAAGAACATTCTACACAGTGTCTATTACTCAAGTCGTTGGAGACTGAAGGCATTCACGGTAAATCTTGTTGGAAGTACCTAATAGATAAGCAACTTTGAAAGGACTGTGAAATAGTTCAGTAATTCACTTTTTTGCCAGTTTGCAAACGAACAATTGTAGCGTTAAGCCTTCACGTTCTGATCACGACAAGCATAATTTTTGCAAGGTATCATCACTTATTCAAGAAAGGTGGATTTGCATCCTGGTTCCTTACTTTATACCACAAAACAGCACAGAAGACAAGTCGCAATAACGAAATCTGAAACCCTAATGACAGTTAACTTACTAGTGAAAACCTTACATCCATTCATGTCAACTATCCCGGATGCAGAATGAATCTCCCGGTCTTCCGTACGGGTCACCAAATCTCCCGGATACAAAGGAAAATGCTTGAAAAAAATATTGTTTACTCTAACTCGGGACGATTTTTGAAGGAAATTTTTGACGCATTTTTGCACATGAATTGGCAGAGCTCTATTTCAAACTCCGTTGAAAAGGCATCTTGACGCAAACTTGGCGGACCACCGGATTTCATTTTTTTAGTATAGGTTGGCATCTCTGTACATCATTTCAATTTACCACCGAGAATGCTTCCGAGTGGGAGGGGGGGAAGGCATTAAATGGGGTGTGCTACAATAATTGTAAGGAACAGGGTGACTTCTGAATCTATCTATTACCAATACTATGTCCCTACCTCTTTTCTTGCCTGAGAAGTTTCACTGTCATTTAAATACTTTTCCTGTCTTTTCATCAAGTAACGATAATAACACACAAAGCTTGCTTTCAATCCAAAGCAAACAAGGGTGATCACAAGGGACAATGCAATGATGACAACCTTAAATACATCACGCCAGACTTCAGCCAAATCCACAAAATCCAGTTTGTCAGGACAAGTCGGGTTACAGTGGGCACCAATACAGCTGTCAATATATTTGATGGAAGTTGCATTGCTTGACTTGACCCACTCAGATATGAATTCTTGAATACTGATGCTGTTATCTCCTTGTGCGATTTTTGTCGATGACCAGGTTCCACTCTTAACACGATGACTACAGAGAAAGCGTGATAAACAACATTATAAAAGATAATAATAAAACATACTTCACTCTAATGATGACTTCCACTCACGTTGTCAAAACATCAGCCATTCCTAACAAAAACAGCCTTTTTCAGGGCTACTCTCAGTACCGTTGCTATCAAGATAAAAATTATACTGTTTTAGCAGCGGATCCAAGAATTTTGTTGGGAGGGGGTGCACCACTAAGGAATAACATATGATGGGTGACGTAAACAGAAGACTAGTTATAGTAGAAAGTTGCAGGTCATCTACATGCGCTGCACCCTTCCCATAGATCCGCCCCTATCTTTAGCCAGTCAGATTGTACTAAGTTGCTGTATTTAAATGCATTCTTTTTTTTTTGGGGGGGGGGGGGGTTGGATAATAGGGTGGATAAGCATGTGGAATGACACTACCCGTGAGACCCCATGCGCTTCAATTCACCCCTGTATCCAATCTTGACTCTCACAACAAAAACATGTAAATAACAACAACAACAAGAAGCTTTATTACCAAATTAAGAAAAGATGCAACTGGGTAGCAGTCCACTGTTTAGCTACAAAACTGACACTTGCAAGACCCCTCCAATGAAGTTTTGGGACAGGGACTAATTTGACTGAAGTGGGGGGTGGGGGAGGGGGGTTAGGCAGCTGTTTACAAGATCCCATGGTTTTGGCTGAAAAAATGATAAACAAACAACAGTTACAATGGACCCTAGCCCTAAAACAATAGAGCTGCATGAAATTAGAGGTTCTAGAGAGCTGTGAACTATTCCAACAAGGAGGGGGGGGGGAGAATTTTTTGGGAAACTGTTTCACCCCCTCCCCCCCCCCCCCTCCCCTGGCAAAAAATGTTGCCCGCATGCCTATGATCTTAATGCAACCGTTCTGGAATGGATCCAAAACTGGGTCTGCAAAACAACAGGTCCAGTGTCACGGTCACGTGTAAATCCGGATCCGGATCCATTTTGATCCAGTCTCGTGTAAACATAGCCTCAATGTCATTCAGATCATAGCGCGCAATAGAGCTTCACCTTGGCCGATCAATATAAATCTTACCTGAATTTTCCACTGTCGCGAGTAACCTCTACCAAAGGACGCAAAACGCCGCCTTTATCCCACAGACTTGATGTGCTGAAGTATGTATGTTGAAAACAAGCTGGGAGAAAGAAACTTGAACTCTTGCTAGAAATTTCAAGCGATTCGTTCATCGCTCCTCCATACATGCTAACCACAGATAAAAAATCTGCTGCATGATCTTCTGCCGTTTTCCCTTCGTCTTCTAGTCTTTTAAGTGCGTCCGCAAACATGTAAATATCATAAAGACTAACAACGAAGGCGATTTGTATTTCAGATGGAACGAAACCGCGCGAAATCAAACACGAAGCGGAAAGACAACAGGAGTAGCCGAGTGACTTGTCTGCACAAGCTGGCGAAGAAATCCCCGCTAACTTCCCAAATTCTGGTTTCACTCTGGACTTAAGGCTATCTTGGAAATTTATAAACCATGCTGAATCAATTATAAATAGAAGTCTGGCATTCAAACGTTGAGATTTTGTGAAGTTTTGAGTCAGCCATTTGGCATGGTTCAAAATTCCAATTCCTCCAGCACTGCTTCCCGAAACCACCATCGCTTCCGCCATAGATAGATTGTGTTTCTCAAATAAGTCCTTGAAAACTGAACGAAAAATTGTTTGACCTCTAAAGCTGAAGTTTTCAACCGATGGATCATCCTTAAAATCAAACAACCTGTCTTTGCCTGTCTTTGTCTTTAATCCAAGCCATAGATCACTGCTACAATACGGTACAAGTACATGATTGTAATCAAAGAATGTCGGATTTTCGCTTTCCACGGAAGACAAAATGTCTCTGCCGATCACTTTATCGGGGAGTAACGTTGAGGTCATTAACACTGTGGAGTTCTCGTTCAAATATCGCTCGTTGCAGTCTGCTTTCGATGTACAAAGTCCGCCACTCTCGAAGAAAACAATCCATTTCTTACTTGAACGTCTTCTGATGAAAACCACAGCACGTGAATTATCGTTACAAATTGCCTCCGGATCGCTCAAGTTAAACTTTTCAAACACATCCAACGACTCCACGTTTTGAAAAAGTTGAAGGAGGATGCCTCCAAAGAACAAATATTTCCAAAACATTACCAGACAGCTGATGCTTGAAGCGTTGAAAAATCTTGTATTTACGCGGGCGACATCGGAGTCTAACACGTCTGGGCAGTCTTGACAGAACAACAAGGAACGTCATGCGAAAGAAAACAGATTACTGTCACGAAAGTTCAGTCACGCAATACTACAAAGTGAAAAGACAAAAATCAGTGGTATTTACTTTGCCATTGAAATCACGCCGTTTTTCAGACTAAAATAATATTTTCATAAGCTTGAATATTTCGTCATTTTTACCCCAGGTCCCAAGGCCAAGGCCATCTTTTTTCGGAAGATCCTTCAGCACATTTTTGCATTTTTGAGATGCATCAGACATTTGTCACATGGTGTCATATGAGTATCAAAAGGGCCGGGTAGTCAGAAGGTAGTCAGTCTCCTTCGCATGCAGCCGTTTTTTGGGATATGTCCATGTCACGCAACGCTACGAAGGAGACTTGGAAGGAAGATTGGTGTCAAGATAAGTAAAGATAAAATCAATTGCTAGTTACCAGCTTTCTACCGGTTTCGTTAAAATGGCGGAATTTCATGCAAAAACCAAGATGGCAGTTTGACAGTAAATTCTGGTCTTCTCAAGTAGAATGTCGGCCGTTAGAAGGGTTGATACAACTGCTGAAAGCTCCAGTGTGCCATCCTGCTCCTCATGTGCAAAACTCAATGAGGTTTGTATTAATCTATGTAAAGAGCTGATCGCATTTATGCAAATTATACGTATCAGTGACGTTCAGACTAGTTTGCTGTATCTTGGGTAATCCGTATCTTGCCAAATTGTTTTGATGTTTTATATTGAAGCCATTTGAATACGACAAGCAGTCGATTCTTGAAAGTAACTTTGTAGCATGGCACTTTCAAAGCTTTTTATCAAACCGTTTTCGGTGCATTCTCATAATTCAGCAAGCATGTTTTTGCCAGTTTCATGTCAATTGCTTTTTCGTTCACACGCGTGTTTACATCATCAAAACTTCCGAATTTACATCGATAGTGATGGACTTTCTCTTTGTAAATGAATGCAAGAACATGTTCGTACAGTTAATTAAATACAAGTTGTTTACTGGGGCTCGTGGTGTGAGGTGTTCAGCATTCAACATGTCCCTTATACCTATACCGCAGTGGGCATTGGAAGGGGCTGGCCTCAGGGCCATTCCATTTTATGTCCACATCGTGTCTCCTCTCCCCTGTAGATGAGATTTTCTAAAGGGGCTTTGCAGGAGTTTCATTAAGTTTTTGTATTAACCCTAAATGTGCCAGCGTTTTAGAGGGGGGTGGCGTGCAAATGCCAGAGCAAATTATTTTCTCACACTTTACACTACTGTGAAAACATACATGAAATAAATCTTGCATTCTACCTTTATTTCTCCATCCTAGCCATCCAAAACAGGTGTACTCTCAAAAAGCGAAGGTTAATCTTGTTCCACAATCCAAAATAAACAATGGGAAGTAAAGCATTTACTGCCAAGCCAAACATTTTTGCCGCACTCACGATTCATGGATGTGTCGAAGTCGCTACGATGCGGTACGATCACTAGAAGATTTTGCCTTGTACAGTCCTTCCGAAGAAAATTCATCAATTGTCGATGGATGTTAAGGTCCTGAAGATTCCATTTCCTTGATTTTTTTTTTCTTGTCCTGTTCTGAAGACGCGTAACATTGGGCAAAAAGAAACACATAACAAAATGGCGGCCATGTTTTCATCTTCTTTGTAAATGGAGACGCTCAAACTCGGATGACTGTCGGCTTCACGACTTGAAAGACGAAGGCTTGGTGAAGTTAACTAACGATTGATAGTATAGCAATTCCTATTGGCTCAATGTGCTTCCTTTGACTTACTAACCAATCAAATTGCTCATAATCCATTACATCTCATTACCATAATGGGCTGATTAGATCGGCCGTGGCACATCTAGAGTTACAGAAGGTAAGTGAGGGAGACAAAAACAGCCAGGCAAAGTCATGGCCAAGTCTCATTCACAGCCAGTCAATTTGCCTGGTGCCCGGCCCTTAAAAAACCCCCTGGCTTTGAAGATATTTCGGAGGTGGTAGCTACATCGAGGAAAAGTTGTTTTTTTTCTGAAGGAATTGAGAAAAATCAGGGTTTTCTGGAGGAGGGAGGGGGGGGGGGGAGTGGGTTGTTGTGTGAGCAGTTTCTTCTTTTTTTATTAGGCAGCAAATTTGGACTTGCGTCGTCAGCAGGGGGATGTGGTCATATAAAATGAAATAATTTTGCCCGCATGAATATACTGTATTTGTATCAAGTGACAGTTGTGTAACATTGTCCATAATTTTGATTTTCTTGCCTTTTTTCAGGCACTTGAGGCTTCAAAGAAAGAGCATTCACTTACTTTGAGGATGGTCAAGGAAAAGATTATTTCAACAGAGTTTGTATATTGAATTTCACAGTCTTCAGTTGGTGACTTGTCCTTACAATTATTACATTATAAATGTACAGTAACAGTATTTCTAATACTTGTGGTTCACTTTTCTTTTTTAGTGAGCTTATTAAAAAGTATCAGCAGAAATGCCATGGTATCCTTTTATAAATTGTTAAGATATAATAATGAACGTAAGAGTGATAAGTTAACAGTTACTATGCAGTAGGAAACCTGGTTGTCATGGATGACGAGACAGCACTTTTTTCAAGTAGTAGTACTGTTTGGTCACCACAGTTTTTTGGGGTAATAAGTTTAAATTGCGTCCACAGGGACGTTTCTGCTTTTTTAGCAAAATGGCACTAAAATTGTGACAAAGTATTTTTCACATGAAGACAAAATGTGCAAGATGTCACGCACTGTAAATTGTTGAAGAAAGAGGGTGGGTGTTATTCGTGTTTAGCTATTTTCCAAGCCGCAATGGCAGAACTTACAAAGTCAGCCTAACTTTTTCATGTTTAGATCTTATTTAATAAGTTCCTGATGGTTTCAAAACAACATCACTCCTTTTATACATATTGCTTCAGTGCACCGACATGATATTTTTTAACAAGACTGGACTGCTATTTGGCGGCTTCCATTGGTGTAAATAGGTTTTTGGGCTCTGGAATTTTTAAAGTGGCACTCATGTCAGTGCCCCTTTAAATGTGCACTTGTCTACATATGTGTTGATATCACTGTGACTGTCAGATCCCTCCTTGACATTGTGTAGAATCTGATAAACATCATCAGCAGGCCACAGATAATGGATTAAAGTTGGAGGCAGCGACAATGTGAGACTGTTATCTGTGATGCGCAATAACACATTTATAAACCTGTTCCCTGGGTGATACAGTACCGCCTGGAATCATATGTACATGGGAACACATGGACCTCAAGGACAGAACGCGGGAAAGACTACGGGAGGAACGAACAATTTCATTTCGCTCAATCTGTTTGTTTGTAAAGGTTTCAGATCAAATCTCTTGGGTAAATATATAGCAATTATCTTGAAAGTAAAACTCAACAATAGAGGTAACAAGACAATTAAGGGAACAAAAGCGTGGCCTTTGAAGAACACTTGTTTCCCTTGGTTTCATCTCGTGTTTCATTCGTTCCAACCGCACAGGCAAAACGCGTGACTGCCCGCTCATCCACCTCGTGAAAACTGCGTCTGGTTTGCATATGATTTCAGGCAGTACTGTATGTGTTAAATATTTGGAAGACCTTCGGCCATTGGAACTCAAGTGCTGTGGTTCAATTTTATCCTTTGTTTTGGGGTATCTTAATGTATGATAACGAGTTTAGAACAAAGGAAAATAAAATCGGAACCAATAATATAATTGAACCACAACAGATATGCCCAGTCTTGAATGTGTATTGTTGTACCTTATGAAGGCATCGCAAAGTGTTCTTGTCGATAAAAGTTCACTTTAACATAAATTATATAATAAGCTAGTTTTGAATTATGCTTCACTGATCACAAACAACAACATAAAGTCAATGGTTTAGGGGTAATAATGAACTTTTCTTTTGTTTTCTCCTCAACCTTGACTTCACTCCTTTGTTTGTGAGTTTGTGCTTGGTATCTGTCTAATATCAAAACCAGCCATTTGGCTGTACCTTTGTTGTACACATAAATAAATTGCAGGAAAATAGAAGCTTTGCAAAGTGAGCTGGACAGAGCAGTGCATTCCAGTGAGCCTCTTCGAAAGGTACAATGCACAATTATATAAAATAATGTACTGTGAATTACTCGTTAGCTTCAATAGTTGCTCTGATTTTTATTGCCTACTTGTGTGGAGAGTGCAGTTGTAGCAGTCAGTTAGTTACTCGTACATCACACAAACTCAGGGTCAGAGATCAGACAATTTTTGAGCTTTGCCACATCCTTAAGCAAGAACCTGTACTGTGTATTAATTTAATATGAGCAATTTATTAATATTAATTAATTTATTCTTAATATGGTATTTGTTTAGTGATATCACAAACTGTTAAAGAAGAAGAAATTAACTTTATTATTAAATATATTCTTGTTTTTTATTTTTCAGAATGTAACAAGATTGCACAGGGAGAAATGTTTAGCTGACTCAACCATTTCAGAATTGCAAGAAAAGCTACGGAATTTTGAAGTATGCAATGTACACGATGTAAACTGATGATGGATTAGTGTGTTGCTTTTCATACGTTAATTTTGCAAGAACTCTGTGTTTAATTACTGGTTTTCATGTGCACATTACAGGCAACACTTGTAGTTCTACAAGAAAGTATAATCCATGTAGATTTGTACGTACTTCAGTTACATTTTGCACATGTTAAATATTAAATGTGTCAAATATTTTAAATGTTAAATGTGTCATTTTTTAGCAAAATGTGTAGGTCCAGCAAATCTCCATGTTGCCCAGCACCCCCCACACAGAAGGGATTGGAAATTCCTGAGTTTAGGGTTGGGATTCTCAAGGACCAACAAATTTAATTAAAAGTTTACATAACACTTAATGGGCATTTCCAGAGGGGTAGGAAGTCTTAAGAAATCCCTTCCATGGGGGAGGTATGGATATGTTATGGAACTACAAATTATTAACATCATTCTGTTACCATTTTGATTGTATTAATATTGATGTATAACTAGAATGGATGTTTTTTTGTTACAGCAAATAAATTCTGATTTGCTGAGCACAGCGAAACTCAAAGAGGAGCAAGAATGTGCATGGAGATTGGAGAAACAAGTTCAAGCACATGAGATGCAAAAACAAAAGAAAAGGTTGATATTTACAATGCTATCAATAAGAGTTTTCTTAATTTCTACTTGATTTTGATCACAGTTACTGCGTAATTCAGAAGAGGTCCAGCTCGAAAAGCACAACAGTGAAGCACCATGGGAAATAAATTTTGGAAAGTCCACCAAGCTAAGAAAATTTGTTAGTCACATGGCCATACAAGTGTCCGTCCATACAAATGCACGGGGAGGGGGAGAGGAGACTCAAGAAATAGGCCTTGGCTAACATTAAGGTTAATGCCAGCTTACGTCACTTTATGGTAAATTGACAGCTGTCAAGAAAGGTGTCTGCTGACTACTATCACATGGCCATATCATGGGCTCAGGTACAGAGCTTGTCTAGGTCACCTGTTTTTTGTAAGTTGGCTGCTGAAAATGTCAGTTCCCATTGAATTGCTGGCTCAAGTATCTGACAATTAGATAGAATACAATATTAGGCTTGGCCAAAATCTATACACAGTACAACTGTGTTAGGACTGAGCAGAGTCCAGTTTAGTCATAAATCACAATTTTGCATGTTTTGCAGCTTGCAGAAAAGTGAAACAACAATAGCTAAGCTGCAGGAACAGATCAAGAAAGAAAAAGGTTTGTTTCATCTTGTTTCTGTCCTGTTGTGGAAGGCGTGGTTGGATGCAGTTCTGGAATGAGTGTTTTGTATTCATGCTCTGGCCAGGGGAATGCGTTGTGTTCTTGGGAACGACACTTTTAGTACTTCCCTTAACCCAGGAGTATAAATGGGTAACAGCAAATTTAATGCCTTGGGGAGGGAGGGGGAGGGGGAGGGGTGGAGGGGAGGCAGCAGGGAGGGGGACGAGGGAGGCAATAGGGAGGGGGACAAGGACAAGAATCCCATCCAGGGAGAAGGTAATACTCCTAGTTGCTTCACGTTAAGGAAACTGGGATAAGGTCCAGGTTGATAAGCCATTAGGTTTGCATGTAGACTTCACATGTTCAGTGTGTTTTTACATTATATAAAAGTGACATTATTTTTCCCTATAGAGCAAAACAAAGAGCTGAAACAACAGCTGAGTCAAGCCAATAGAAAAACAACAAAACTCGAGGAACAACTTGAGAAATCACAGGTACTGTTAATTGTTGTTGTTATGCAGATGAATGTTTTCCCCCGACATTGCATGCTTCCATTGGCTACTTTGAGGTCACATGATATCTACATATAACAGTGAAAACTGTTTTCTTCCAAAAGTGTCAGAGCGGGCAACATTGCAAAATCTGTGACATCAGAGGGCAATAGTGTACTGGTGCTTGCAAAATGTTGTTAGAACAACAACTGCCATTGCACAACTGGGACACAAATCTCCAAAGGTCTTAATTTTGTTTCTGTCAAATCTTGATGATCCCCCTGGCTCTTCCTTGGGAAACATTGAGAGAGATTCTAAAGTGTTTCCGGAAGCTTGTTAAAAAGGTGATCCAAATCATATGTACAAGAAAATTTTCAATAATAACGCTTTTACATGCATTGAAAATCAAACATTGACAAGTTGTCTGTTTACCCAGTAAATAACTTAATTCAGAGAGGAAGCCACATCAGCCTCAGCTGGTTTTCATGCGGGTCCTCTATCCAGTTCGAATTGGAATTTAGAAATGTTGGTGTTTGAGGAGGGAGGAAAACGAGAACCTGGAGAAAAACGCTGGAGGAAAGGATGAGAACCAACAACAAACTCAACACACACAAATTATGGCACCAGGTCGGCATCGTACCTGAGCCGCATGTGGTGGGAGGCAAGCGCTATCACCACTATGCCATCCTTGCTCCCCTTAAGGAAATTTACTGAATGCCTTATGATAGACGATGATGTTATGTAGATGTTAAGGAACTGCGTGTGTGTCTGATAGTTATTTCTCTCTTTCAAAACAGAAGGAAATTCAGAGCGTCAAGCTTGATGCAGAGTTTGGTTAGTGGAAGATTTGTTGTATTGAAAGTGTCGCATAAATTATGTTACACAATGGTTTACATGTACACGTGTAGATTTGGTTTTGGCTTGCTTCTTTTAAACTCATAATAATTTGGTTTTATCAACTGGGTTGATTATGTCAATTGGCCACCGTAAAGAGATTCAAGTGCTGACGTTTCGAGCGTTAGCCTCAGTTCGCTTTGTAGCTCATGGATGTTGTGGTCATGCCATGAGGTTTAGAAATGGACAAAAAGGCGTGTAGACACGGTGGCTTAATGGACTTTGGATCGATTGGTGTGGGTTCAAGCCCTTGTCGGGGTACTGCATCATGTTTACTGTTGTGAACGCTACTTCTGTCCACCCAGGAGTTTAACGAGGAACATCGAGGATATTCAAAACAATTTGGTTTATAAAAAAATGAAACCAAAACTGGCAAAGTAAGGGAAGCAATTTATGTTGACGTCTGGATTGGAATGTCGTTTTGGCGAAAACAAGTTATTGAAGTGTTAAAGTCGTTTTATCATTTGAGATTCAGGAAAGAGTTTATAATTCCCTTCGACAAAAATAACCGAACAAACTTTGCTCCGGGGTATCAATTTTGAATTAGTTTACGGAAAAAAAAAGTGAAGTCCAATCTCGTCCTTACAAGTCCGAGAATTGAGAGGTTTCCGTTCTCCATCCCTAGATTTTGTTACGACATTTTGTTCCGTGTTTGTTCAGTGCCTTATCTGGCTTTTTATTTTTACAGCAAAAGCCCTTGGAGAGGATTTAGACGAGAAGACGCCAAAACGAAGGTGCTGTAGACTCGTATTTCATCGCCAGTAGCATGGTTGCTGTTTAGAGTAGTTTTCAATCGAGTGTCATAAAAACAAAACCGACGTATTCACTCTAGCCAATAACAAGGGACACGGACAGCCAAGTTGACCAATCAAAAACGAGAAGCAGCTGGTGCAGAGCGCGCGAAAACGTGCCGTTGTCAGCGTGTCATGATTGGTTTTGGTTTTACTTCTGATTGGTTGAAAAAGTGGCGCGAGATTTTTAAACCAATCACTGAGCATGGTAATACTAAACGTAATTTTAACGCGCTCGAGTGAAAACTGGTATTTTTCAGTGAACAGAAGTTTCCATCTTGGCACAATTGAGAAGATATATCAACACTCGAGGGAGTGTATCATCACATTTCCAAACACCTCAAAGTTCGTCAAAAAATTAATACTCCGCTGCGCATCGTATCTTCAACTCTCTTCTCGGTGTTTGGAAATGTGATGAAACACTCTGTGGTGTTTGAAATATTACTTTAACCATGTTACAAACAGCTGTCATTTGTAGCCAGCGCTATCGCGCTAGAATCTCTGAAATGAAATGTGATATTTTTTTTCTTTTAGACAGCGACGAAAAGCCTGTCAAACACCTCAGGTGCCAAAAGGACTCAAACAGACCTCTCCCTCAGTCTCCTATCCGAATCAGCGCATGGCACATGTTATTGAGGAACTTTCTTTGCTGTCCGATATGGGACCTGCTCTCAGTCCCCTACCGCCCAGTCCCGACAGAGGCACATTGGAATCCAGTAGCGACTCCGAGGAAGAAAGCGGAAGTGAGAGCAGCAGCGAGGAAGATAGGAACGCGAGTGATGATGGGGGAAGTGATTACAGTTTAGGTGATCTAGCAGACATGCTTGTTGGCGATCATAGCAAGGATGAACATTTAGTAGCGAACCCTATGAAAACTGGAAGCCAAGCAAAGGATGTTCGCGATAATAACGAAAACAGTTTAGAAGAAGCTACTGAGACAAATAATGTTGCGAGCAGTGAAAAAACTGAGAGTGAATCGTCAATTAGACAGGCTCGAAATGAGACGAGTGCTTCTAAATTAAACATTTCAGCGGATATTTCTTTCGCAAACTGCGATGTTGCTAATTCAGAACAGGAGACTTCAGAACGCTTGACAACGGTTCCAAAAGGTGATATTCAAAGAGAAGTGCGTGAGCCTCCTCCCTGTGACGAGCCATGTAATATTAAGAAAGGAGACGGTGAGTGTGCTAAGACTATAAAACTTTCAAAGGCAGAGAAACGCAAAACAGTGATGTCCAGTCCCCAACGAAAAGGAGGGCGCAGAGTGACGTCACCGAAACCACGGGTCATGACTCGATCCAGGGCAAAGGCAATGAAACTCAGTACCTCGTCTGGCGCTGACAGTTCGCCAGACACAGAGACTGGAAAAGAGTTAAATTCAGCCCGGGAACATTCTTTAGAGAAGTCAGATGATACTGGCTTAAAAAGTATATCCAAAGTGAGCAAAGTTAAAAACTTGAAGACTGACACTAGTGGAAATAAAGACACCACGAAGATGTTCACTGAAAGCTTGAAACAAAACGAGCTCGAAGTTCATGTAGAAGTAAACACACAGAGTTTCTTGTCTGATACTTCAACTTCCGATGTTGATGATGTCATCCATCACCAGGGAAACGTCAGCGAGCCCGTTTGTTCGGTGGGCTCAGTTTCACATTTAGAGCAGCAAGTAGGTATGAAACACAATTCAAATGTCTTTTTAGTTGAAATTGGAGCGAATGTCACTCATCACCATAGAAACGACGGTGAGCCTGATCATTCATCAGCCTTGCTCTCAGACCAACTAACCGATGAAAATAATTCAGATGTGTCCTCAGCACCTAAAATAGAAACTGCTGCAAATATATCTTCTAAACTTCTGATAGACAGTGGGCAGGTAATTCCTTCTGGTTCTGACTCTGTTCCGGGTATTAAAGGTGATTCTCTGTTGAACGTGTCTGGTGACGAGAACCTTGACTTCATTGAGGTTCATTCAACTGAACGCAACAATGAGAATTATGAAGGCACTTTTAGTAGTACATGTGACATTGAAAATGAAGCAAAAAATACGGGAAAAGACCAAACTTCAGACGAGAGTGTTCATAGAGACAGCCTGGCGTCACAGTTACAACCTAAGGAAGACATGTCTGAAGAGACAGAGAAATCTCTTGAAGAGAGCAACCTTGAACATCTGGAATCCGTTGACAAGGAGTTGGAGTTTGATTGTGCTGTTGCAGTCGATAAAGGCTCGTGTGACCAAACGGAACCCCTTGTGAACGAAATTGAAGAACACTCCCGTTGTGCAACAGAAAGAAAACGTTCAGATTTAACTGAGACATCTATGACTTGTGTTGGGAGTAAATATGAAAATAGAATAATCGAAAACAGTCTTTCCCCATCGGAGCTGGAGAGCGAAATGTCCGATTGCAAACTAACACTTATTTCACCTAAAACGTCAAAAGATGAAACAACTGGAGTTAGTAGCTCGACTGTCGAAGTTGACTTTAATCCACTTACTTTGACTTGTGAAAAAGAAACAGCAGCAGCAACTACAACAACAACAACAACATCAGCAGCAACAACAACAACAACAACAACTTCTGAAAACGAAACAACAGCAGCAACTACAACAACAACAACATCAGCAGCAACAACAACAACAACAACAACTTCTGAAAACGAAACAACAGCAGCAGCTACAACAACAACAACAACAGCACCAGCAACAACTTGTGAAAACGAAACAACAGCAGCAATTACATCAACAGCAGCAGCAACAATAACACAACATTCCTCAACAGAAAACCACAAAAATGAAACCTCTAAAGACGACAACTTAGTCATAACAAGAGACGCCGTTTTACGTGCCGCTGACGAGACAATGCAAAATTGCTCAACAGAAGAGCAGGAGGCTAAACGCTCTGAAGAGCAACTGCAAGATTCCAGTGTATCGAACGAGATCTCTGCAGAACCTGACGAGATAATGCAAAATTGCTCAACAGAAGAGCACGAGGCTAAATGCTCTGAAGAGCAACTGCACGATTCCAGTGTACCGAACGAGATCTTTGCAGAACCTGACGTGATAATGCAAAATTGCTCAACAGAAGAGGAGGAGGCTAAACCCTCTGAAGGACAACTGCAAGATTCCAGTGTACAGAAAGAGATCTTTGCAGAACCTGACGTGATAATGCAAAATTGCTCAACAGAAGAGCAGGAGGCTAAACCCTCTGAAGGGCAACTGCGAGATTCAAGTGCACACAAAGAGATCTCTGCAGAACCTTCAAGAAAGAATTCTGATTTGGAGGCAGATATGCGCTTATCTGGAACTGTTATTGAAGAGGCTCCCTCGAACTTGGACAAGGAAGAAAAACAGCTCAATTTGGAAATACATGTAGATACGCTCTCTTCTAGAATTTCCATTAAGGAAAAAGGAGAGCGATCGACATTTAATGCGTTAAGAAAATCGTCTGACTGTGAGAAAGATGTGCCCTCTTCTGAAAGTGTGATTAAAGAAGCCAAGGAAATTTCTACCTCCAAGGAGGGAAGAAGTCATTCTGATCATAGAACAGATGTATCTTGTAGAGTTTTGAATAAAGAAGGCTGTTCGAATTACAGCCAGGACAGAAAGAGTTCTGGTTGTGAGAGAGCTATGCTCGATTCTTGCACTGTTTGGGAACCATCGACTTCCAATAAAGAAAAAAGGCCATCGGGTCCGAAAAGGGATGCGTCCTACGCCAGATATGTAACTGAAGAAATGAAAAGTCCCTTATTGTCTCTGATAGATGCAGAGAAGAGCCAACTTGAAGAAAGTCAAACGACTTTACCATTATCTTTGTCTCCTAACGAAGAAGTGCCACCCGTGGACTCCCCAGCTGCATGTGACGCTAGAGATGATTCCCCAATGAAAGCCTTGCTTAACAATCTTAAAGGTCTCTTGGATGATTACCCCGCACTTTCTCCTCTTCCTCCTTCGCCTTCTCCCTCGGACGATGAAGTGTGTCCCGCCTCTCCAACTTCCAACATTGACTTGAGCGCTGAAAAGCCACTGTGTGCTACAAAAGGTCTCTTGGATGATTACCCCGCACTTTCTCCTCTTCCTCCTTCGCCTTCTCCCTCGGACGATGAAGTGTGTCCCGCCTCTCCAACTTCCAACACTGACTTAAGCGCTGAAAAGCCACTGTCTGCTACAAACTTGCCTTTTACCAAAAAGACATTTGATTCACATAGAAAATCTCAAGTGAAAGAAGACCAAATTTTGAATTTCACGGAACTCACATCAAAGAGCAAAAGAACTTCCATAGAAAATAATACGAGTAGTTTTATAACGAGAGCGAACAGAACGGACATGCTGGTAAAAGATTTTCCTCTCAAGGACAAAGCAAGCGTGTCTAAATCAACTCCTGGTACAACGGGAATTGCTTCAATAAAACGTTTTTCACAGCAGCCTTTATTGACGCCTCGTGTAGGAGAAAATGTGTATCGAAAGCGTTCCTTTCAGCAATCTGTTTCTGAATCAGCAAGGGACAAGAGCATCGCCTCGCCGAGCAAGAAAGTGAAAACAAACCCAAAAGTTCCTCAAAAACAAGCAACCTCGAACTTGGAAAAGAGGTTGAATGCTTCTGGAGGTACAGTTGAGAAGGACACATTGGAAAGACCATCAAAGAACAATGGTGGCAACAAAAGGCCAACACTGGTTGATAATAAGGAGCCAATACTGGCTGCCAATGATGATCCAATGGCAAATGACAATGAGGGGCCAATATTAGAAGGATTGAAAAATGCAAGCAATTCTGCAAAAGCGGCTAACGACAAACAGGGCAAATGTAAGGGTTTATCAGTTCGCCCAAGTAAAATGCCTGAAGTCAAATACGCATTCAAATGTCTGGGTCGTGTGTACGAAGACAATGTCGCGTTAGATGCTGTAGTCCAGAGATTTACTACGAAAAGATGCATTTCGTCCAGCACGCCAGTTGCTTCAGCCATAGTTCAGTTTTTGAAGCGACTTGAGGACGACTTGATGCCTCAGATTGTGAATCAACTTGAACAGTTTCAGTCTGTTCGCAATTTAAAGAACTGGGAACCAGTTAATTCGTGTTTTGAGTCGCGGTTATTGGAAGTGGTATCTCTGTTGTCAAGTGATACTTTATTTGGAAACCTAATTCCTCAATTGGTTTCCCTGTGTTCTCAGAGTTTGATGACTGCACGTTGCAGCTCAAACGAGGACGAACCGAAGAAAGGGGATCTCTCGCTTTGGTAAGCTCAACGTTTGGTTTTCATGGCATTTTTCTAGGTAAAAGCGTAGCGTAGTAAGTAGTTTTGTGCAAGAACTGAAGCTGTTTGGAAGTTATTTTTATTCAAAATAAATGTATTTTTCTTTGCCTCTAGTCGTTTCTTGACAGTCTTATGCCGACGCAAGGAAGATTTTGGTTGTGTTCGAGCTGTTTGTTATGACATCATACGTTCCCTGTACGGTTTCCAGAACGCTGCTTTACAACTTACAGTTTCCATGGTTTCAGTTTGGCCCGAAGTTCTGAAAACGTCTTCCAATTGTTTTCCTGATGAGCAATTTCCTCTTATTGGCACAATGAAGTTAGTGTTATTGAACTGGGCTCAAAAGTCTCCGTCAGCTGATCTTGGCAACATCTTACGGGTCCTGTACTGCTGGGGGAAGGACTCGATCACTGAGGAAGATCTGAAACATTTTGGATTGCAACTTGTTAAACGGCTGGATGAGGAGGAGGTGGCTAGTCTCAGTATCAGGAAAGGTAGGGCGAGAGGTTGTGCTCATTGCACAGCATAATACCACATGAAAGTATTGCTCGATAACTTTCATTTGAATGGCCACACATTAGGATTTTATCCACAGACTCAAAAGTTAGAACCACCTTGTCAAGCATAATAAAAAGGACCACATGAAAGTACTGGTTAATAGCTTTCATTTGAATGGCCACACACTAGGATTTTATCCACAGACTTAAAAGTTAGAACCACCTTGTACAGCATAATAAAAAGGACCACATGAAAGTACTGGTCAATAGCTTTCATTTGAATGGCCACACACTAGGATTTTATCCACAGACTTAAAAGTTAGAACCACCTTGTACAGCATAATAAAAAGGACCACATGAAAGTACTGGTTAATAGCTTTCATTTGAATGGCCACACACTAGGATTTTATCCACAGACTTAAAAGTTAGAACCACCTTGTACAGCATAATAAAAAGGACCACATGAAAGTACTGGTCAATAGCTTTCATTTGAATGGCCACACACTAGGATTTTATCCACAGACTTAAAAGTTAGAACCACCTTGTACAGCATAATAAAAAGGACCACATGAAAGTACTGCTCAATAGCTTTCATTTGAATGGTCGCACACTAGTGTCCCATCCATACTGACAAATTACAATTACCGCCTTGTTTCTAATTTGTATTCTGTTTTCTTAGATGGAAGTGTGGTCCTTGACAGATACTCGTTTGAAGTTGTCAAGTCACTCGAGTTGTTGTCGTGTGTTCTTGGATGGCAATGGACGCTTAACGAGCTCATTATCAACAACATCTGGCAAATACTGAAATCGTGGGCAATTAAAGAGACAAGCGATGAACAAACGAAGCACACATCTGAACCAGAAACGGCCTCTGTTCCTGAGCAAAACGGAGAGCCAACTTGTTGCTGTCATAATTGTAATGTTTTTGTAGATATATCAAGTGAAAAATCGTTAGTTGATAAGGAAACAAGTGATGGAAACGGCTTCACAACTGCTGTAGAAAAGGAAGAAGGAAGAGACCGTTTGGGAGATGAAAAAGTGCATGAAGTTTGCTCCAAGTGTGGAAAGCTGTGGCGGGCCAGGCTACCGGAATCCCAGATTGTTTTGTGCGTCCAGCTCTTAGGTACGTTGGTGTAATCCATAAAACTACAAGTAGCTTTAGTATTAAAGAAAAAAAAAACAAAACAAGCTAACCAAACGGCCGAACACCTTAGACGACAAGTTACAGCACCAGGTTTCTGCGAGTCGCTCCTCGTGTACTTCTTCCAAAACAAGACGCTGCGGAGTCGCATGAATTCAAACTGATTTAAATTTGTGCGACAGATCGGATTGACAAAATTCTGTCGCAGTGACCAAACATTCTCCGCGCACAAGGCAAATTGTTGCAGTGGCTTGTCCCCGGAACGTGTCGCAACGCTTGTTTTCTAGTGTGTCTCTTGAAATCCTCGATGCTGATTTCGATCGCCTTTTGAATGTCGGAATTAACTTCAGATTCCACTTTGCTGCTTGTTTTTCCTTGTTTTATTATCTACTTTGGAGAATGAAAGGTTTTGGTTAATGGTGATAAGCACTTTAACAGAAACACTTTTTCATGTGATCGATCGAGTTGAAATGCTCAATACATAGTCGAACATCTAGGCATGTGGCAAAAATCAAGCTGTCCTTCATTGATATATTATCAGTGAGAAAATTATTAACTTTGAGTTTGGCTAGTCTGAGAATGGTTATTTTAAATTTTCTGGCTATTTATGAATTCGCACCTTTTCCCGCCATGATGCAAAATATTGTATTCCGAAATATTCTTCCTTATACGCATACTTCAGCTTTTATCGTTACATATTACAAGATTTTGGTAGTTAAAGATTTTTCTTGACAGTCAATTAATATTGTACATTGTATTTTTCAGGCGTGTTGTGCAGAATTGCCATTGAAAATGGACAGTGTTTGGTACCCGAAATAATGGGTCTGTTATGTGGACTGATCGAGGAGAAGTTACCAAACTCCAACTGTAAGGGTGTGAAAACTTTTCCTTTTACTGTTTACATCAGTTTGAAGCATTTTACGATCAAGCATAATTTCCTATTACTTTGTTTTTCTTTTCTACCTGTAGTGACGTACGCAATTCAGCTGGCTACAGCAATTTCTCTTCTTGATATCTCACCATGGCAACCAGAAAGAGTGGCCGCGGTTCTCGGCAAGTGGATCACAGCTTTGAAAGAGTCAGACTCTCTCAAGGTTCCCACATACGTCGCACAAGGCCTGGTTTGTCTAAAGAGCATTTTGAGGACAAATCAAACTTGAAGTAAATCCGCCGTGAGGATTGGTTCTCGGGATTGCCGCGTTATCCGATACTGAAGTTAGATGAAACTCACCGAAGACCTGGGACTCTACTTTGTTTCTTGTCACGAATGATCTAGTAGATAATAGTTGCGTGTGGTAGCTACATGTATATTTAATATAGAGAGATAGGTAGATTAATATGTGAATATTTCGAAATGTTTCAAAATCAAACTGAAATACAGATTTTTGACCGACCCAACTGGCAGAACATTAATTAGTGGGGTGGGGGAGGGGGAGGTGATTTAGAGTAAGAAACTGGGTTAGTTTGGAACCTCAGACAATATAACGAAGTTCCAAGCCTCTAGGGAAATATATTCGCTATAACTGGGGTTCCCATTGTCGGATGTTGCTTCATTTTACTGAAACTTGATTTGGCCGGGCTGTAGTCTGGGGAGGGGATTTGGGGCAATGAAGCAAAAGAACACGTCTCTCCCTTACTCGTCCCCCAGTCGTCTCCTGTGAGAAAATAGCAAGTCGCGATGGATACCCTTTCTGCCTCCTTCCCATCATTCCCCGCGCTTGTGATTTTTTTTTTCTGATAATAGACGACTGGGGACGAGTCAGCGTCTCTCCGACTAACCCGCGGCATTGTATTTTGTCACTCACCATTCACGGGTCATCACAGCGCTAAGAAGGCCTGTTTAGCGAGGATAACTAAATTCTTCCGGGAATCTGAAGATTTTCACGAGAATCGTGAGACTGAGGAATGTCTCCAAAACATTTGGGACGATAATCCAATTTCGGGATGACTTTTCAATGAGTGTTTGTTAGAGTACTAGTTGTCACCCCGCGTCGTTGTTCATCGCACCGCTTCCCAACAAACCGAATTTCTTTAATAGGTTGCCAGCCAGGCTGAACAAGATTATCATATCGGGAACTTCGTCACGAGCACTGCAAATTGAATCAAAAATCGAGTTCTGTATCGAGGCTTATTTTGAATGTTTTTTTGAAGAGTTGAAAAATAATGGTTTGAACCCCCTGGAGGAATGAAATCAAATTTCCACCTGTTTCAATGTTATATTAGTAGGGGATTTGCTTGGACGGGTATTCGTCCGGTAAACTCTCCCTTTGTGGGTTGTCAGCTTATCAATCGCTGCAGGAAAACTTAAAAATAGTTGTAACAGAATTCCCCATATAAGCTATTTACTCAACCGCAGGTTTTAAAAAATATTCACATCATATTCAACAGAGACTAAACCAGTAGGGAGCAGCGAAAACTTTATTCAGCAAACATGTTTTATGGCATTTACAGGTGACGTTCATTTACCGCTACTATTCTAGTACCCAGATCCCGTCTTGGCGGCTCTGGGTACGAGCCAATACCTGACTCACTGAGCCAAAGTGACGCAAAAGGCCTCAAGATGACCTTGATAGTGCCACAACCGAATGCATTGTATCATTACTACTGACAGGTCCAGCGATCTTTGCTTGATCAGTGTTTGATTTTAAAATCTCATGACGTCACGTGAAAACCAGCAATACACAACTAATTCGCTCGGACTAGAAGCTTACTATATAAGGGACCTAACCGTGTGCTTTTAGCGAGTAGGCACACATGCTCACTTGATCTTCGCTGTTAATAACAGGAAAATTTCACGGACAAAATAGTGGCTTTGTAATTGACACTTCCGCGTCTCCGGTACTGCGCAAAGTTTTTATACAAGGGCTTTCTGAGTGCCTAGTTTCTCCACACTAAAACTGATTGGACTGTTTATAGCTTATCTCAAGGAAAATCTTGAGGCAAGCTGCATAACGACAAACTCTCCCGTCGTAGAGTCTTTCACCAAACTATCCATTCACGTCCCCACAGCCTTTTTCGTTTCTCTCAGCCGGCAGGCCGGCCATGTCACGAAAAAGGGCTCTGGGGACATACGATTTTATTGGCTGTTTGAGAACAAAGAAATCTGAAACGGAAGTCCAAATGTTCGCCGGCCATATTGCAACACACAACATGTAAAAACATCAATACTTTCTACCTGAAGTCCGGGAGTCCTAGAATCTCGGACTGGAAATCTATGTCTCCACAGCCCTTCCTTGCTCGTGCCAAGGCTTCGTCGGGTAAGAGAAAAGAAAAGGGCTATGGGGACGAGAATGCAAACTATCTACAAGTATTCTACAAGTTGAGACCAACCGTACCCAGTCCTAAACGTCGATTAAGTCGGCGTCTGGCTGGAACAAGTGTACGCACAATCAGGAAAATAGCCAAAAAAGCAATCTTCAACAGACAACCTCTGGCAGTCAAGCACAAGTATTTTTTTTCAGAGAGTGAAGTCTCAGATGTAACTCTTCGACTGCACTGCAACAGTATTGTTAAAATTCAGTTTCGGGTAGCGCGAGCCTTCTAAAAGAACCCGTTTTTCTCTAAAACGGCAAAAGCCCCAGGTGATCAGTATTCACAGAGATTCGTTGAAAATAAATTCCTTATGGTTGTGTCGATTTGTCACATACAGTCAGCTCTCTCTCTCTCGAGGCTACGAGCCTACCTATGCTCCATTCAATTTATATAGTTTACTGTATCTTAACGGTGTAAACGAGGCGGGGGCAGGGGGGTTGGAGCCCGGGAAAAAAGGAGGCACGTGAAGAAGGGTCGGGAAGCGGGATTTCAAAGGTGGCGGGAACTTCTGAAAAGGGGGGGGGGGGGGCAAGAAGTAAAACGTAGGGAAGCGGGAGGTTCAGATCCCCTTCCCACCCCCTGCCTCCCCCCTGCCCCTCGGAACAGTTGGTGCCGGTCTCAATGGTGTGCGTCTTAGAGAGAGTAGAATGTATTACTTTACTATGCAGCACCTCTATTTAAGACTGGGTACAAGTCGATAAATTCTAGTTTTAAAATTCTTATCTCGCACTGTCCTTATTGAATATTAAACTTTGGAAACATTAGTTCAATCCACTCATCTTTGTCAATTTTCCCATCTTTATCGGCATCTACCAGCGCAATATCTTCAGCTGCTCTCTCCAAGGTTATATCCCGACCAATGTCTTCGCAAAAATCTCTTAGCTCCGCCGCACCGATCAAACCATCTTTATCCAGATCGAGTTCGGTGAATAGCTCCGACAGGGTCTGCTCTTTTGTCCTCATGGCCTCAAATTCTGCCAGGTTAGGGACGAATGTAAACTGGTGCAGGTCTTCATTTGCCCAATCTAGAGAAGAAACGAAAAATATTGTTTGGCGTATATACTCAAGGAGATCTCCAGAGATGGAATCAGACAATCTGGTGAACCAATGAGATCTCGAAGCCAATGCCTACAGCTCTGCGAGAAGCACGGGAACGCGCCACGATTACTCACATGTTGGGAAAATCCCAGACGATCGGGGATTTCACTGTTTCCCGGCTGTCCCAGATTTTACCGATCGATATATCGGGGAAATTTGGGACTGGAGCCAAGCAATTAAAAAGAAGCAAAGGCATTGGCAACAAACTAAAACAATCAACGACGTCCCCGACAATGGCATATTTTAGTTTTCATATGTCGGAAATGATCGCCGAGAATAGCACCACAGAAATCTGGGACGCGTCGGGCAATCGGGGATGTTTACGATTTCCAATTTTCATTAATCGGAAAAGCCTGGGATGGTCGGGATTTGGGAAACAGTGAAATCTGTTACTCGAGCGCAAATAATTCACGGCAATGCAACAACCAGAGACTGCTTGGTCAAATTGACGAGTGAAGGATAAATGAAAAATCATTATATTCAAGGAGACATGCCTTTTTTTCTCAGGTTGCGATTAAAAAAGAATGAGAAAACTAATGATAATATTGAACGAGCGGGGAAACCAAAAGGGAATTCAAGAGGGGGGGACGAGAAGGTCTGTCCCAGGTTGTAGCTGGTCGGGTCAGCAGCCTCAGGTTACGTCCACACTAAGCCGGATAAATTACACACTAACCGTTTTCAAATTGTTTCAACCCTCACCAGAAACGCTTAAATACACGTTAAAGCAATAGCATACACACATTACCTGAGTCACTTTATTGTCAGCGTTTTTAAATTTATCCACACGCCGTTTTAGTGTTTTTAATCTAATCTGGACACACCCTTAGTTCGCAGGGGCTTATGGGATAACATCCTTCACTGCTCAGTATCCGCGCCTTATACAGTTCAAAATGGCGGACGATTCTGTATCGAGCTGTACAAGTAAACTGTAAGTTTTTTACTTAATGTGATTTATTATTCGTTTCTATAAAACACACGGTCAGGAATTTTTGGTTCGCTGAGTGACAAGAATTCTTTGAATGCACATTGACAGAGCGGGTGACGAAGGGGTAACTTTTAGGCATAACCCTTACATTGCTTCAACAAATTCTACATTTTTGTGGTGTCGAAGTCGTTCCCGAAGTTTCTCTTACTGGTTTCTTCTGCTGGAGAGACGCAGCCTGGCGCATTTCCTGGAGAATCGGCGTCTTTGCGCTTGCCACCCTTGACGTATCTTCAGGGTAGGATTTATGTGTCGCAACAAAAAAAACTCTTTTGTCTCGAGATCATTTGTTGCCCAAATGGACGTATACAATACTTAAACTAGCGTGATCTATAATCAGAATCTTGTTGTGAGGTGTCGCTTTTCACCACTAAATGCTGTACGTTTCTTTAAAGGCCATTTCCAGTCCGTACTGCGCAGTCTCGGGATTTGTTTACATTTCTGTTTTGAATTCGTTGATACGTTACACTTCGGTAACTGCGTACATGAAGTTTTTGAGTCCGCCATTGCGGGTCGTTTTGTTTGGGAGTTCGCAATGAGCTGAAACGTCGGTTTGGAATATCGTCGAGGTTCGCCTACTCTTTTTTATTGTTTTGCAAGGATATCGGATGTTAATAAGGAAGAAAAAGGTAAGTTTTTACCCGTAATTTTCATTTTGGTTTGTTTACTTTTCATCGTGTGAGACTCAATAACATTACAGGCGGAGACTGCGCAGTATTTGTTACTATATTATCTTAGGCGTGGAAAATAACCTAATGTTAACTTTTTCTAGTTAATCTTTATATTTAATTATTGTCAAAGCGTCATCACTCCGTCACGATATTTCGAGTCATTTTTGACACAAACGAAATCTTCCCCCTAAAATGCTCTACATAAGGTTTAACTTAGGGCCATTTAGGAAGAAAACCCCAGGGGTGATACCCAGGAGTAATAGGTACGAAAGCGAGAGCCTCAGATCCCGCTGCCCCCCCTTCCCCCCCCCCCCCCCGCCAGCTTCCCTAACAATCCTGTAAAATTTCACTACAAATTTATCCGTTGGTGTTACTGTAATCTAAGCACGCATTCTTGAAATTCCTCGGCAATTGTTAAATTCATAAAAAATTCCTATTTCCTGACAAGCACAAAAATCATGTTACTTATTAAAAATGTAAGTTCAGTGATTTTGATATTGATAATAGACTGTTGAAGTCATGCCCCTTACGATTTAAATGCCTGTTTATATTATAAAGTCATTAACAATGCTGCCTATCACTGTTTTTTTATCCTATTAAAGGAACACGGTCACCAGCGGTATAATTTCAAAAATTCAGCATCCCAAAAACGTGTTTACATCAATGGAAACCTACAAACAGTGGTCAAGTTTTGTTAAAATTACTATACCAGTGCACTGAAGCTAAATATGGAGTGATATCCTTATGATGCCATCAGGAGCTTTAGATCTGAACTTGAAAAAGTCAGGCTGTCCTTGTGATTTGGAAAAACTGATGAAAAGTATTGACAGTCACCCTCTTCCTTAAACAATTTGCTTGATATCCATCTCTTTTCACGTTCTAGGAGCATTTCCTGTTACAAGGGCGAAAGAACTAATACCCAATTCACACCAACAAAACATGTTTAATTAAACCAGGTTTAACAAAATGAAAGTCAACATTAGAAAATTGCAAGATTGAAATTTTACATAGGGTTCAAGTAAGCTCTATTTTGTGATTTCATTGTGCTAAATTTGAAGTTGACAAACATCAGTTGGTAACTTATATGAAGAAAAATGTTTAATTAAACCAGGTTTAACAAAATGAAAGTCAGCATCAGAAAATTGCAAGATTGAAATTTTACATAGGGTTCAAGTAAGCTCTATTTTGTGATTTCATTGTGCTAAATTTGAAGTTGACAAACATCAGTTGGTAACTTGTATGAAGAAAACAAATTTAAACTATGTTTAACTAAACAGTATTTAAACGTGTTTTAGCTTTGGTGTGAATGGGGTATTAGTCTTAATATTAAGCCCATTTTAATAAAAAAGCCGAAAAATGCCCTTGACAGTATCTCCAACTTTCTCTTGCAAGACCGCTTTGTTTCTAATCATTTCCGATCGCGAATAGCCTCTGTTTATATTCTGCTTCCTTTGTACAGCGGAAGGCTTAAGCCATAAATTCAAGCTCTGCTTTTCAGGATTAGTTCCTCTTGTTTCCAAACGCCTCAGTGATTCGACTACAAATTTATCCGCTTTTCAAAATAAATTTTGGCGACGGTAAACCAAAATTGAAAACGTACCTGTTAGCTCTTGTACTGTTCCACGTGTTTTTCCGAAACGTACACCGCAATCAGTAACCTGAAAGAACTCGACAGACTTCCAGACGCCGTATATTAGAAAGGGCCACACCAAATTATGGTTCATACATTGAAGTTTGTCTTTCATGTGCAAATATTAAAACGAGCTACCAGTTCTTAACTTTTGACAACACCTGCGCTGCAAGGAACACATACACAAAGATTTCTGTTCACTTTCTTCCTCATTACGAAAACAATTCTTTCTTATCCGCGGGTCGCGCTTCTGCACGTTTTGACTTTAAACTTTTTGAAAGAACTGTAACTCGATATTGTTCGATCAATTAACTTGTACTTCTAATTAGTTCCAAATTAGTTTTATTGAGTCAATCGATCGAGACGTTGAAAGATCTAGAGTTATAAATCTATGTATGGAAGACAGTGAAAGTTGTTCATTCACCTTTTAATGAAAGCTACGAACTTTTCTTCACCTCCGAAAGCGATATCAATTTTCTTAAAAAAAAAACAAACAATTTCAAGGCCAACCGAGATAGTCTACTATTTCTTTGAATAACTCTTACTGGGTGATACGGCTAATTACTATTCAAGGTGCAATGTTTAAATGAAGACAACTGCGCTAAGCTTACCAGAGCAAAGTGTAAAAGAAAGGTTTAGCAAGAAGCACCCAATTTTTAAGAGTGTTTTTAAACAAGGTACTTTTATTATACCTCAACTATTGCTTACAAAGACAAAAATCTCGATGAATCTACGACAAGAATTGAGCATGTCTGTGTTTTACCTTAATTTAAGTGAATTGTTTACACGACTCAAGAAAACGAGCTTATGTAAATTTTGATAATCAGTAACCACACGTGAAGTCTCTAAGAAAACGATGATAACAAATTATACCGATAAAGCTTGGAATGTTAGAGAGTGTATCCGTTGATATTAATTTTTCTCTAACAAAACCGACAACTTCTGACATGGACTTTATCTGACTCGTTATTCCTCAATAAGGGGGTCAGTAAATGTTTTCTTGAGAGCTTACTTGCCTTTTAGACGAACTCTTATTTACCCCTAGGAAATAACTTCTGCGACTCTGAGTCAAAACAGCTGAACACAGGTGAAAATGATTGTAAAACGCACGCGCACATAAATTTTAATAATTAGGAATTCAATTTTCGTTTTGTTGATTGAAAATTATCAAGCCCCGGAAGAAATAGACCAACAAAGAGTTAGAAATGACGTCCGGTGGAGTCTCTAAGCGCCATTGCCTTTCATTTAAAGAACCTTCGTGAGATACTTTGTATACAATGATCTTGTTTGGCACATTTTTGGCGTGCCATGTCAAACGCCCAAGCGTGCAAAAATTGATCACTTCGCGTGGCTTAAACGAGTTAATCGCAGCTCGGTTTGTTTCCAAACTGTCGATTACTTTGCCTCGCCTTAAAGCCCCTGAATTAATCAACAAAAGCAATCACGAGATTTTTTATTCCTGGCGTAGAAAAATACCGAACGAAAATATTTCACAGGCTTACCTTGAGCTTCGCCATCGGGTGAATTATTGACCCTGTCAATTGCCTCTTGTCTTACGTCTTCCGGGATAGCCTTGTCTTCAAACAGGGCTAAAAGTTCTTTTCTGTCCTTAACGTTTTCAATCAGCCAGTCCAACGAATTGTATCGCAAGTTTGACTTGGATTTGTGCATGAATTTCAACACAAAGGGGGTATCTTTAGGGTGTTTCAGATAATCGGCTAGTGACATAAAAGCACGAAGGGCAACCATGCCATTTTGAGAAGTCGAAATGTTCTGAAGTAGTTCTACAATTTCCTCGGAATCTTTCCCTTGTAGTTTCAACCCTGCAACGCCAGTAGCTGCAGCTAGAACATAATAGGACTGCTTTTCTTCTCTTAATCCTTTTAAAAGCCATTTCAGTCGCTTATCTTCGGGTATGATGTGAGGAAAATGAAGCAAATTTGATACCATTTGGTGCTCAGAATCCCAGTTGTATTCCAAAATGTTCTGAATCATATCCTTTTCGTACGCTTCCAGTTGAACACAGTCAATTTTCTTGGACAAGCGATTCGCTTCGTCCAGATCATCCTCGTTCAGAAAGAGACCTTAAGAAATCCACAGTAATGGTGTTTAATCAATTAGTGAGCGATAATTGAATCAATGCAATGGTAAAAAGAGATAGAATATGTTACGACTCCAAACCCTACCTAATGAACTCGCCATTTTCGAAGACTCCCTTGCGACGCGATCGTATTTGTATTCCAAGTACTCGTTCGTGAGGTTTCTGTTGATATAGAATTGTTTGAAGCCGTCCAATGCAATATCAGGTGGAAATACTTACATTTCTGACACTCAATCGAGCGTGGACGGCTACAACTGTAAAATTACACACATCGATTGTTTGAGCAGAGGTCTTACTGAGTTGTGCTGATTTTCGCTACAAAACACTGCACCTTTTTTTCAGGATCTTTTGGGACGAATTTCTCGGGTATATTGCGAGTAATTTTGCGTGATCGAAGCACAGATCCGATCAGCAGCAAATACCCAAGACAGCCCGCTATTCGAAAAGATCGCGAAACGTGAGCCGGTCGAATGTTTGTGTTGACTGGCGAGTTCAGTGTCTGCTCAGTTGCCCAGGGGGCTGGGATTTGATTGAAGTCACAACCTGTCTCTAACATACGGGAACTTGGCCTCCCATCTGTCACACTCAACTGAAGTTTATTACACGCCCGGGGAATAAATACTGATATCTGGTTCTTAGTTTTGGGAAATACAGGAAATATTGTCATAACTCGGCAAAATCAGTGTTATTAGCTGGGAAAATATCGAATCAGTGGCGCGTGAACGGAAAATATATTCTCTAAAAGTATATAATTAAAGTGGCGCTCTCGTTTCTAATTGAACTGCAATGGCCAGTGGATATGACATTTGAATTTGCGATTTTAATTTTAAGAGTCTAGACAAAACGTTATTAAAAAGCGGATCACAGATGGTTTTTGTTCGAATTTTTCTGGCTCAAAATTTTGAATAAACTATTATTATTACGAACAATGCAGTGAAGGCAAAACATAAAGTTTTTATTTTAAGACAACATCTGGAATAAAAAAGAGTCACAAAAAAGAGATTGAAGAAGTGCTGGTATAAAATTGAAGCAAATAGAGAAGAAAATTTATTCTCATTAAAATGTGATTCTGTTTAATTTAGGTGTGGGTTGGTTTTCATTTTTTGTGTAGACTAATAAATTCGAGGTAAAATCCACTACCTGAACTTCTGACGTGGAAAAAATGTTGTCATTGTTTGGACCAGTTTTATTTTTTTGCGAAAATTTAAAAATTTTCAAGGTGTTTTCTTTTTTCGAGTAAACCTTTTGTGTATTAACTGCCATGTTTTTCTTATTTCGATGGCGTACAGCATTTTCCATAATTACTAGGCGTCGTATAAACATTCGGCTAGAAAAACAAATTATGTAAATCGAAGAAGTGCTATAAAAATTTCAGATCCCTTTATCAACATAAGAATTGATTATTTTTTTATGCCAGGAACCCCTCTCTCTTTAATGGTTGTTTGATATGGGTGTAATTTTTAGTTAGCCATTTTCGTGACCAAGGAAAATATCAAGCTAATCTATACAAAAACCAGAGCCAAAAAATGGAAAAAGAGTCAATTAATTTCAACAAAATCTAAAAATTCGGCCAGATTGCATGGGCTAAAATGAAAATGTAATAAAAATAATTGTTTTGCATCACTGCTTTTAAAAACACTTCTTGAACATTTCGGCGAATTCGAAAAAGAATCAGTTCAGCTTGATGGCCTTGCTAAAACATTAGCCCTATTCAGTAACTTTAATTTCTGGCCGAGGGTCTGTTGTCGCCCCCATGTTTGGACCTTTCTAGCTACCTACCGTGCCCGCTACAGGGGTTCGACCGACCGACCGACCGACCGACCGACCGACCGACCGACCGACCGACCGACCGACCGACTGACCGACTGACCGACCGACCGACCTCGGACCATCAGAGAGTCAGGCTAGAGCTGTTCCGTGTGGTCAGAGCAATCACTTGCACTATGTTTCTACTGATTTCCGTCGAACTCGCTAACACGGTCACCAACGGGCCTAGACTGCGAGCAGTCTCTATTTTCACTCCAAAATCCGTAACGAAAGCGAAAATTTGCGCAAATTTTCGCTTCCGTTACGGATTTTGGAGCAAAAATAGAGACTGCGCACAGTCTACAAAATTTGGCCGTATTAACATCCAGAATACAGAAACTTCATTCCGTATTAACGGGGTAAAATTGTAAAGGATTATACAGCTTGGTATTTCAGAACGTGGCCGTTGATCGTGTTAACGGGGTGGCCGCAATAAACGGAGTTTTATTAGGAGATAATGAATGGGCGTTTTGTCGAGGCCAAAAAGTTGTTCGTAACAACGTGGAGACCATATTAACGAGGTGAACGTAAGACTGGCTTCCACCCTACTTAAAATAATTATTAACCCCTCCCTCTCTCGTTAAATGATAGCGATTTGCCACCATCAAGGCTGGCACTCTGAATATGTGCCCTGTCTGACCTGTGGAAACACAGGATGGCGTCCTCTGTTGAAGACGAACGTCACCACTCCACAAAAAGATTATATACATGTTACGTTTTTCCAAATCATCTCAAGATATCCTCTACTAATAAATAAATAATAATAATAAATAAAATAAAGACTTTATTTAAGTGTCAATGTATCTAGCACCACTGTGCTAATTGGGGACACTGTAAATACGTAAACAAATATTGTAAATGAAACAGAAAGTTCTTAAAAATCCCAACTGGCAGGAGGCAGACCAGTTGGCTATTTACAAAGCGTGGAGGAGTTGAATTCGGGGCCACCGAAGACAAATCCATTTTTAGTGGCAGGGAGGAGGACTCGAGGAGTCCAGCGCCCTGACCACTAGGCCACGCTCGCCTCCTTTAACTGTTCGTTCTATTTGGTGCTACATACGAAGCTACGTAGCTCTTCCCACTGTGATTTTCCTGATCTCGTTCCCAGATCTCTTGTTGCCCTCCCTTCGCCAACAAGAGGTCTGTGAACGAGATTATGCTTTTCCTTATCTTGTAAAATCTGCCTTCAGAGCCCGCGATACAGTTATAGGTTGATCAGCGCTTATCTCCACAATCATGAGTAACGTTTAGCAACGAACAGGTTCTCGGAAAATTATCGCGATCCTCTCGAGCTGTTCGGCTTCTGACGGGAACGATCGGAAAGTACTATTTTGTTGTTTACGATCGAGCCTTGCTGAATTTCGGCCAGGGTGTAGGAAGAATCAAAATACCGATTATTATCAGACGTTGCAGGATCGTTCTGTCCCGCAATCCAGCCTTAATATTTCGTCGTAGCATGCTGCTCTTCGCCGAAACAATGCAAGCTAAACATTAGCACTGCCATTTAAACCATTTGTTTATCGTTACTCGAGTCTAAAGATTTCGACATTTTTATTCACAATCATTAGAAAATTCCGTAAGTGATCACCATTTTTTTAATGTCTGTACATTTTTGTCTAGTGAGTTTAGCTGCCTTTTCGATCGAGAACTCCAAGACTCAATGACGATGGCCCGAGTGATTTGATGTCTCGCTGCGTTCTGTTGCGACGACTCTGCTGGATACTTTCAAGCTCGCAAATATTACACCGAACTGTCATTCGCAAATTATCTGTTCACGAAACAGCCCGTAAAGTCCAAAAAATGCTGGTATTGCTAAAGCACAAAAACTTGAAAATACATCAAGGATGGGTTGTGTCCTGATGTGTCCATTAACATTGTTTTTGTTCGTACAATATTTCCACATTTATTTACATTGCATTAACGCGAAATAGTACTTAGTGTTTACGTAACAGCTGCCCGATCTAACCTGATTCGCTGGAATAGAATTTTTAGCCGTAGGTCATATCATTTACCTCAAAGATGTTTAGCCTAGTGGCGTGTTTCTTAGCTTCTAACGCTATCCCCTTCAATTTTCAGAGTAAAACATGCTAAGTTTCAGGATTTTTGGCAACTTTTGCTGCAGTTGCTGCAGTTGCTTTTTGTAAAAAATGACAGTTTCGATCGATCGGGAAACAGATCTAACACCGTGCAATCAATATACGCATAGATCGTTTTATCGTTGTGTAAACGAAGTTTAATTTAGGTTTTAAAATGTTTAGTTGAGTTAGCTTTTGTTATTTTCACTTCTAAAAAATCGGTTGACATTTGAACCTTCTTTTATCTTTAATATGTTATTTCTTCCCGCAACACCACCACGAAAGTATCATGCAAGATGATAAACGCAATTCGTAAGATTTGCCAGTGATAATTTCGAAAGGGGGGATTGAAAACTCGAGGAAAGAGCACATTTTCGATGTAGTCACGTTCATCACGCCATGCAGATACATCACGCACATTTCACGCTTCATTAAACCCGCAACCCAGGGAGTCTAAAGTCACTCGGGGTGTCTGTTCTTGAACGAGTGGTCTGTAAACTGCTCGCCTGTTTATCTGTACACAAGCTGATTTTCTCTTTGTTGATTCGCTTATACGCCCCTCAACGTAATGACAAAATATCCATGGATTAGAAAATGTGATGGAACTTCCCACAGATGACACAAAGGTTTTGCGATTACTTACAGTGGATGTGATTAGAGTGGAGTATTTATCTTGCAGGAAATGGCTGCTACGAGGCGGGATTTGTCGTTTGGTAGGTTGAACATTTTCGCCCTTTCTTTTCAACCTTCAAATTACTGCTTGGATCTTTTACAACCGCTAATGACAACGTTAGAATTAGTTCGAGAATAAACACTTCAATGCAGTTGAAAAATGGCTGACACGTTAACATGTCATCGTGATAAAGTTGTTCAATTCCATTGGCGAAATTAAGCGTTCGATTATTGCCCTGCATTGTCGTGGTTTATTCGCTTCGTATATCGTCTTCTATTCTGACTATTCATAGCAGAAAGTCGTAAATATGTTTAGATATTTGAAGTTAGTTTGGCTAATTAAGCGGTCTGTTTGAGGCTCAAACTTTTAGCATTTGCAGATATATAAGCTTTCTGAGCTGATCCCATCATAAAACACTCCACACGCAAGCTGTTTTTGACCTTAGCACTTTGCTAAGTTGTTGCAGATTTTCTGCGGATTTTCAATTTAGCGACGGAGAAATGCCATCAAGTTGTTTTATTATTACCACTAATTTATTCATGTAAGCTTCTCTCTCGAAGATAAATTCATGATATTGCAGTGCAATCCGTAATCGGCTCCAAGTTTTTGAAAAAAATATTTCCTGAATATTTTGTTATTAAAGCTCGTGTTGTATAACCGTGATCACATAAATTTTTATCATTCACACTACATTATGTCGAGCAGAATTCGAAATTGTAAATCTCGCTAAGCTTATTTGTGAATTTGTACAGCGTATTTGAAAATCGTTATGCGGCAATTAATTATTTAACAATTATTGTGCGCGGTCCAAAAAATAAGACATACGATTTTCGAGTGAAAAATCCTTGTTGCGTTCGGTCCTATTCGACAGATAAAGCATCAATTTAGACAACAACCCAACATTATATGTTATTTACATTTTGTATAATAGCTGAACCATTGTTTAAACTTTCAAAAGGAGTGATGTACAAATGTGAATAGCTAATTCGCAGAGACCGAGCTTTTTCATGATCTGCGAGATTCCCACCGTAAAAAAGAATTGTTTGGACATCTTCAAGTAAGTCATGAAAATTCTAAAATTCAGGAATTTAAAAATTTAGATACCAGTATGGATTTGTCTGTTGTTTTTGTCTTGATGAAGTTTCCCTCAAGAAACACAATCTGGATAATGTTTGTTCGGTACGCACAACAAGAAATATTCATTTTATTTTCATCTTTGAAATGGATCAGTTAAATTTAGGGACTAATTAATGCTTTGTTTATTTGCTGTTAATTCAATATATACTCTATTTAAAATTTAAACAATGATAGAAGACACCAGAGGGCTGATAATAAACAAACAAAAACAAAGAGAGTGAACATTGAGAGCAGTTAGAAGGAATGACGTAATATTGTGTAGTGCCATAAATTATCCATACCTCCCCAAGGAAGGGATTTTCTCCTAAGACCCCCTCCCCCACCCCTCTGGAAATTCAAAGAGCAAAAAAATTTAAAGAAATGTATAAACATGGAATTGCACATTGGTATATATTAGACAATGTCTAATATACAATAACTGAATTTAATTTAACCCCCAGACAGTCGAGTAAATTCATTCTATCCAAGGGCTAACATTGTTTATTTTACATCATGCAGTATTTCAGCCTGTTATCCACGAGCCACTCTCCAAGCCAGATCATTTAGTACAGCAAAGTGGCGTTAATGAAGACCTTCTAGTAAATGGGGGAACTTCACATGAGGCGCCTGTTCAAACCAAAGAAAGCCAAGGTATAAAACAACATGACATGACAACTTAATACATAGCTTATGCATAAATTTTAGTTCAATGTGTTTGTTTGACAGTATTCCATGAAGCTATGAGAGAGGCATTCCAGAGTAAAGTAAAACATCCAAGAAAGGCAATGTCCCTGTTTCTCAAAGCTGGAAAAGGTGAGTTTAAAACTGAAGGACCTCATAAGCCCCTTTTTCTTTAATCTTACCAGGGTTGTCAGTAGGTTTTTGAGTAGCAGGTTCCATCCAAAAAGTAGGCGGCTATTTCCATTTTATTTCTCCAATATCACGCTCAAAACTGACGTACTTTAACATTCAGAGTAGCCGGCACAATATTCGGAATAGCAGGTGAAATGCGCCGGTTGCTGGCTTACTTTGACAACCCTGTCTTACTATTTACTGCTATTACCGGTAATTTAAGTTATTGTTATCTTTATTATGTTATAATTATGCTTGTAAACGTTTCTGCATGGCAATTAAGCAACATCAAAACAAAAATGAATGAATAAAGAATTATAAAATTTTATGAGCCATGCAATAACCAATAATAATTATAATTGTTATTGTTTTTGGTTGACCAAAATTATGTCCAATTAAATCCAAACTCTAGTCAGACAGAATGCCTGGACAATTTTTTAACTCCTTCCAATGCATTATGCTAATGTCATGTGTTGACAATACTCTATTGACAAGTTCTGGTAAATGATGACCAACATCACTAATGTTTTGTCCGATCAAAATATTGACTCAGCCCGTCACATGCCCTTTATATTCACAGGAAAGAATATTTGCAGCCCTGTTACTAGTCTCAAATTGCAGACTTATCAATAAGCTTTTTTGCTACCCTGTATATTAGGGCTTGTACTTACTGGAAATGACGAAGCTGCCTTAGAATGTTTTGAATCCCTGATTCTCTTGGCTAAGGAACAACTCAACCATGTCTTTGCTGAAAAATCAAAATTACCTCCATTATCGGCAGAGGAAAGGACAGAAATCTATCAAAGGGTATGTTACATTGCGGCTGAAATTTCAAATGAAAATAGTTAATATTCAGACACCTATTCATTGCATGATACGTCTGTATATGAACATCCTTCTGTCTGTAATTGAATGTATAGTCAACTAACCACATCATCATGTATTGAATTCATTTTCCCCTTTTATAGGCCTTTTGCAGAAAATGGTCACATGGTACAAAACCCGCCATGCTGGAGGGCAAGCTTATTATTATTCCCGCACTGGGACAGCCAAACAAAGTGACGTCAGCCAGTCAAGCTTGACGTTTCTTTGTTTTGCTGTCCCAGTGCAGGAATAATAATAATCTTGCCCTCCAGCAATTGTTGGATTTTGTACCATGTCATAATGTGATCGTTTGTTGCAAAAGGTATATTGTTCATTATACAGTCTGTGCTGGATTTGTGTTTCCTTGATCTTTCTTGGTAATTGCTTGTTTCATTTGTTCTGGCAATTATACTTGTCCGTTTGTCCCTTATTGTTCATTTGGTCATTTGATTATTTATTTGTTTGTCTGCCTGTCTCTCATTCACCTTACCATTCATCTGT
>OX393572.1:16246588-16289088 GCA_947652115.1 Blastomussa wellsi | reverse complement strand
TCTCAGCCGTTTTTGGGATGTCACTCATTATTGCGTGATTGTGTGACATCCCCATAAACAGCTGTGAAGAAGGCTCTGTGACAACGAGTCATTGGGCTTGCTATTATTAGCGACATGGATTTGCCTTTTTGGTACAGGATATTCTGAAGCATACTGAAAAAGCAGGAGAGGATTGCACTGAACTACAGGTACAAGCATACAACGACTAGCTACAAATAGCATCAGAGCGGTTTGAGTGTCGTAAAACCAACACCAGGGTACATTGGGCAATTACTCTGACCAATCACAAAGGACACGGGCAATTTAGTGAACCAATCAAAACTCGAAGCAGATATGTGTAGCCGGTACAAAGCGCGGGAAAACATGCGCTACTGAGTCACGATTGGGTTTGGTTTTACTTCTTCTGATTGGACGAGAAAGCGGTTCAAGATTTTTAAACAGTTGGCAAAGCGTTGTGCTGCAAAACAAACTGCAAACGCGGCAAACAAATGAAAATCGCGCTATGGTAAACCATGGATTGGGTAAACTCTGTGTAATGTAAATAATATATAACGAATGGTGGCCTAGTCTATTTTCGGTTCGCTTTGTTTTTACTGTAATAATCAAATAATTGTTACTTCCCCTGTATATAGAGAGCCTTGGAGGTTGCACTTAGAATTCTAAAGCGGACCAATGACATGGTGAACGTGGGGATGCTTCAGGGCTTTGAGGTGAGTAAAGTCTAGTCTGCAAGTGTGAAGTTAATGGCTGAACGTGAACGCTAACTTCGGCTTTATTTTGTTACTTTTAGGTGAAACCTGAGGAAACAGGAGACCTTTTACTTCAGGTGAAAAGTGAAGATGTTTTCAGTTTGAAGTTGCGTCTGCTTAGCTACATTAGGGAATTTAAGCAACGACGACGGCGACGGCGAGGATGACGTCTCTTTTGACATATTTCTGTTGGCTTCCGTTTCAAATGGCCAACCTAAATGCGATACCTTGTCGTTCGTACACAGGTTGATATGCAAAATTCCAACGAGAGTGAATGATGAATTTGGCAATTTAACATCTTTACCCTCGACAGTTCGCATGTTTTGAGTGGCCAGTTCAAACACAAGCTTGCAAAACCTTGTCAAAAATATGTCAAAATTTAATCGAACGTTTGTCAAGTAAGGTGCGTAACACTGCAAGTATGTTTGTTATAAATTTTACTCACTGTCTTTGTTCTTATTGGCTCAGAGCATACCGTTAATCCTTTATTACGCGCCGCGGCGCTTATTAATTTCACCGAGATTTTGGTGCGGCGCTTACTCGGGGTGCGGCGCTTATTTAAAACAAGTGCATCACAAATTATAACGTTAAGAGAATGAAGTGAGTCACGTACTAGAGATGTACAAAAATTTATTATTTAACCAGTATTAAAATAAAGGGAAAACACGAACACATAGCAGGTGCAGCAGTTATTCGCGGGCGGCGCTTATTAAGTTGGTGGGCCTAGGTGCGGCGCTTATTAAAGGTACGGCGCTTAGTCGAAGTGTGGCGCCCAGTGGTCTCCCAGGGAGAACATGCAGGCAATTGAACGTCATTTCTACAGAAATCCTGAGAATACTTGCAGAAGTGACGCTACGCACGGACGCTATACGTCGCACTCTTTGTTTGGAGGATGAGAGGATGTGTCAAATAAATCAAAGATCCATATTATACAGGAAAAAGCTACAAGAGCCCTTTCAATACTGAAAAAAAAAATACGTAAACCGAATTTCAGCAGAACGTACTGAAAGTCTTCGGGCAGAAGTTTCTAATACACTTGTAAATCGTTGCCTTTTATTGTTGTCTTGCTAACCAAAAATGAACTTTTTGCTGTTAAGGACGAGTTTATAGTTGTTGATGGAAAAGCGAAGACAAAAGGCAAAGAAAGAAGAGTGTTCCTGTTTGAGAAAATGATTATATTCAGTGAGCCTATGACTCGAGAAGGTGGACTTCCCGAATTCAGATATGTACACAACATGAAGGTAAATATCAAACTTATCTCACAAACAAAGCATGTTTATCTTGGTAATCAAATTTCCCTAAGCTACTGGTATTACATACTATCAATGAAACGCGTGAACTCCTGTTCCAAGAATTGGTTTGCTTATAATATATCTTTGGCGTAAAGAACCGAGCCGAGTAGCCGGCCGATATAACAAAGAAGGCGGCGATTTTCGCCGGTAGTCGGCTACTTTTGACAATCCTGAATTTATGGAGACATAGTCAACTTAGTGGTCGACTGATTGGTATTTTTTTTTGACAGACGAAAGGCATTGGTCAGACGGAGTCAGTGGACAGTGATCCTTGTAAATGGGCGGTTTGGTTCCGTAAACTTGGAGGCGCTGAGATCTATCTGCTGAAGGCATCTTCGCCCGAAACAAAGGAGCTATGGATTAAAGCTATAAAGGAATGCCACGATAAGAAAAGACCTGGGTTACTGAAAGGTTTGGCAGTGCTCAGTTTGTGAAGAACTAAATACACAACACACTGAATAAAAAATTAGTTTCATAATAACATCCACGACTTTACACAACAACCACTTTGCCACGCACCGCTGTTTGTTAACCGCGGTCAAACGCTAACAACAAGAAAAGTACTGGAGAGATAAGGTTTTAATTTCCACTGTTTAAAGTTTGACATTTTGCCAGTTGACTCGCTCCGACGAAGGGCTAACGCTCGAAACGTCATTTCTCGAATCTCTTTACGGTGGCCAATTCACATTATCAACCCAGTTGATAAAACCAAATTATATTGTTATACTTCCCACCGACGCAGCACCACAGTTTCCACCTCTCGGTTTTCTAAATTGTTCGGAGCTTTACTAAAAACGTTGAGTATTTGGAAAGGCCGAAATGTGAACTTGTCGGAGCCATCGTCAAAGCGATTTGGTCGGACACAGAACATCTGAAAAGCAGACATACCTTTATTTGATTAAAAAAGAAAATGAAAAAGACCATGCACGCATTTTGCCTTTTTTTTGAAGCCGATGAACACATCAATCACAAGAACCATTTCGGCCACAGCACAACAATATCCAATCCGCGACTGCTAACACCTCGCAATGGTCACAAACACCACCACTGACACAACTCCCGACCACCATTGTATCTTATGTTAGAAGAAAATCCTAAAACTTTGATTTTGAAAAACATTCTCTTCATTTTTCTCAGCCTGGTATAAATATCGGGGGCGCAGTTCAGAGTCCGAAAAGGATCCAAATGAGTAAGTCATGACTTTAAAAAGTCTTCCTGCAATTGGGTTCCGCGATTTTTCTCCATAGAATCTGCTTGATCGTTTTTCAAAGGGTGTGAATATCTAAATAATTTAGTGAAAGCAGTTTTGGAAAAGTTGGATTGAGTCTGTCTTATCTGCTTGTTTACTGTTTACTTCGAGCCCGAGTTTTCTATGAGCGAATAGTCAACGAGTCGCAGCCGAGTTTTATTTGAATTTCGATTCATTTTGTGCATATATTCGTCACTTACATTAAATGGGACAAAATTAAATTCGTTCTTACCCATATTTCAGCCTTTGGGTACGTTCTTAGGATGTTCTAAAATTTTCGTTCTTTCTGAGCCTCGCGATCTATCATCTTATAAAAGAGACCCTGATTAATATATAACAAAGATAGTGCAACGCAAAACTACAAGAAATGCTTTGTAGAACCAGTATCTACGTCATGAATAGCATCGCAAAATATGACTTAATATTATATCATGACGTTCTTTCTTAAATATTGTTTTCTGTTTTTTTGTAGCTTAACGGATGGAGGACTCCTCAGGATCCGTACACAAAGGCAACATGGCGGATCTCGCCGCACAACAGTCAAGCGAAAGTCATCCAAAGGCTCCAAATCTGGCAAGAAAAAAGATAGACAAGAAGGCGAATTAAGCGCAGCAGAAAAACTGAGGGAAAACATAAGGAAATACCGAACCGAGGAGAGGCTGTTAGCTGTGGATCCATCTTCAATTGATGAAGAGTGTGACGGATTTATACAAGAAACTTCACTTGAAGAAACAGCTGTGCCCCAGTCCCCCAGTGTGGAGATGGACGGTGAGATGAAACTGGCGGAGCTATCTTCTGCGGAGCGTTGGCTAAAGTTGGAAGTTGAGGTTTGTGTTGTTGTAAGAGTACGATGGGTAATAGCTAATTGTAGCAAAAAGTCATGACATTCGCGCGAGTTGGAAAAGTTATAAATATGCAAGTTATGGGAAAGACGAGGAGAGAATGAGGGCCCGCGCTTCTCGCAGCTCGTGTCTTGCCCGCTCTGTGCTTGATTTCGATTCGCACCATTCCCGCGTTCGTGTTTTTGCGTTGCACGCTTGGAAAAGAAAAGAACTGCTCACATTCTGTGCCGTATCTAAAGCAAACGCTATGTCACAAGTACACATTGTGGAACCGACCATTTGAAATTTCACTCGACGGACTAGGGCTTGGAAGAAAGGGTACCTGCTTGTAGGCTAACACTATCTCGACACAATTTCGTCAAGATAGCGACTCCCCATAAATACATTGAGCAAACTATTAAACCCTTTGTAATAAGCTGCTTCTCATTCATCGACTGGACAAAATCATTTGTATAATAAACAAACCTTGTCTCTGACCAGACAAACCTGTTTTCTTTTTCAGGAAAACCAGCTAAACAAGCTTTTACATTTGACCAGGATGATAGCAGCGAGGCTGTTTCAAATGCGGGACCGCGAGCGGGCCCTGGAACTGTACAGTGACGTCATTGCTACGATACTGTCTCTAGAAGAATTAAGGAAGCTCGAAGGAGTAAGTCAGCTTACTTGAGTTATTCTGCCCTATAATCAAAATATTAATTCTCCTTTCTGATTGCAATACATTTCATTTGATGTTCCTTGTGAGAATTTAGTTCATCCACTGAAACAGTCTGCCGTTAGGTATTTTGATTTTAGGAGGTTGTGTTTGCTGTGAGTTTGCATTTCCCCCCTTATTTTTGGAGGGATTTATTTAGGAAAACAATGAAAAGGCAAGCTCGTGTTTGCCGTTTCCCGTACAGCATCATGTTGTAACGTTTAACCTCTCCAATAAGTCCTAACAATTCTAGAATCTTTTGATTGACATTGGTGGGTATGTCGCAAAAAGCTTTATTTAGGCCGAATTTTGTTTTTATTTTTTTTCCAGTTGTTTGCATCAAGGGACCTGTTACTTAGTAAAAGCGTTGAAGTTTACGAAGGATACAGAAAAGAGCACATAAATGCCAGGTAATTAAACTTAAAGCGAGTTTCAACTGAGTGTCGTAAAACCAAAACCAAAGTATTTACTTTGGCCACTCACAAAGGACGGAACAATCCAGTGATCCAATCCAGTTATCCCGCTCGTTTGTGTGGACACAAAAGCGCGGGAAAACGTGCACGTGCGAGTCACCGTTGGTTTTAGTTCAAAGTGGCGCGAGATTTTTTTAAACCAATCACTGAGCGAAGTAATGCACAACCAAAGATGTTCCTTATTTACTTTCGATAATGTGTCTGTTAAATACTCTATAATTTGGTTTTATCAACTGGGTTGATAATGTCAATTGGCCACCGTAAAGAGATTCAAGAGCTGACGTTTCGAGAGTTAGCCCTTCGTCGGAGCGACGCAGCACCACAGTTTCTTTAGAAACTTACCCCCTCTGTTAAATACTCTAGTTACGAGCGAGTCTCTTCTTTAATTGCAGTTTTGACGTGGAAGATTCTTATAACTCCTTGACTAGTCTTCTCAATGAAACAGCTGGGTAAGTTCATGTTAAGTCTGTGGTTAAAATCCTAGTGTGTGACCATTGAAATGAAAGCTATTGAGCAGTACTTCCATGTGGTACTGTTTATTATGCTGTACAAGGTGGTTCTAACTTTTCAGTCTGTGGATGAAACCCTAGTGTGTGACCATTCAAATGAAAGCTATTGAGCAGTACTTTCATGTGGTACTGTTTATTATGCTGTACAAGGTGGTTCTAACTTTTAAGTCTGTGGATGAAACCCTAGTATGTGACCATTCAAATGAAAGCTATTGAACAGTACTTGTACGATTCCTACTGAAAATTCCCTTTGTTTCTTTGTAGATTCTCCAGTGTCAGTAAAGGCAGCACATGGTCTGTAGTCCTGTACAGCATAACAGCGGCAGCGGCTTCTAGAGAGCAACACTGGCGCGAGGCTTCACAAGCGTTTTACCGCGTGTCTATGGTGTACAGCAACATGCAGGCAACAGCAAGCGCAGGTACTTGTAATTGTAAAAGGCCAGATACCTAGACGAGGAAATACATATAGCAAACACTAGAAAATTGCCGTGTTTGACTCAGATGTCTGTCGGCTAAAAGGCAAGAAATGGCTGCGAAATAGCTGTGCTATGCTATTACGTACAGATTTCTAAAAGTTAACATTGACCGTTACGTTCATTTAACTCTTTTACAAGAATGTTAAAAAATTAGAAAGAAGTTAAGATATTATACTTTTGCAAGCGCATGCGCAGATATTACGCGCAGCAATTTCAAAGATAGACACACAGTACAGTTCAAGTTTTGTGTAGTTTTGAACCGTGTAACCAGTACTTCATTCTAAACTTAGCACAGTCCAATTTGTGCTCACATACCCCTCTGTGGCAGCAGTGTAGCAGTTTAAACAAACTTGTAATTCTGCTTGTCCTCTAGCTAGTGGAACAGTTGCTATTGTTTTAGGGCAAGGGACATCATTTCACTTCTCATCAATAGACCAATTCCGATATATTAATATTGTAACATGTCACCGAGGCTTGGGGGAATAAAACAAAAGATTTTGCATCGAGGCTTAGGGATAAATAGATAATTTCTTTTGTTTTATTCCCCTAAGCCTCGGCGCCATGTTAGAATTTCAATATATCGGAATTGGTCTATTAATGTTTGATCGATAATTTATGTTGATCAGTAATTTATGTTTGATCGATAATTTATGTCGATCAATAATTTATGTTTTCCTCAGTGGATAGTTTATTGGATGCGCACTGGATGTGTTGCCAAGCAGAAGATTACCTCACCGCCTTACAGTTTCTTTATAATGGATTCATTCGAGCGCTTGCTGCAAAAGATTTAATGAGATGTCTACGGTAATAAGCTGTTTGCCTTACGTTACGCTCTCGCTATTTTACCATTTGACCATTGTGTTCTCACGTGGCAGGGTTCGTGCGGATCATGGAAAACCTGGAAAGTCGTAGAAATTTAAGTGTGGTCCATGGAAAGTCATGAGAAATAATTTTGATTATTCGAAATAAGTTATTTACTTTTTGCTTTCGTGAAGAACATGGGAAAAAGGTCATATCAACAATCACGAAAATCTTGATAAAGTTTCAAGAAAATGGACCCTGCTTTGTACCCCCGGCAAGTCGCCTATTGACTTAGCACCTTTAAAACTTTGCTAGCGTGCTTATTACTCCCTCAGATTGAAATAATATCGGCAACTTCATCACTCTTCCGAAAAACGCATTTTTGGTCCAGCTTCTCGTAAGCGCACGAGTGAACATGCCTGTCTTTGCAGACTCAATTTTCCGTTGCGTTCCCTCCTGAAATTCCACATCGATGCTACAAAAACCCTTGCAGCGTTTCTGATTGGCTATTACTGGCGCGGGAAAAATTTAAAACCTAGCAACAGCCAATCGGAGCCGCGGCATGGATGTCTGAAGTGCTGCGTCAAGAGTTTGGAATTTTGGGGTCCAATCTCAAACGTCGGAGAATTGAATTCAAAAGAACTTTCTCTGCTCAGACTAAGTGGAAAGTTTTGTTTGCCTCATTCACTTTGCTTTCCACTCAGACTGGAGCAACAAGCGTTGCATTTGGTGGACAAGATTAAGTCACTCGGCGCCAGGGTCCATCAGATGGTTAGTGACGAGGAGGAACTGGACGCCAGACAACAAGTCAGCACTGATCACGTGGAATTCCTGGTCAATATGAGTCGAGCCACCCGACGAACAGACTGGGCCTGGTTTGAAATCGCAGAAAGTGAACTACAAAAATTGTATGTATAACAGTAGAATTAAAATAATTTTAGTTTTCTCATGGAGTAAGCGTAAAGCTTTCCTTTCCCAGTCTGATATTCTGAGCCCGCGATATTCGGAAGGGCTGTTGCTAAGTAACATGAATTCTTTGGGCGGCAAGATGATGTGTATACTTTCGGAGCGCTCGCGTGCCAGTTGTTGACAAGAATCGTAAATATTTCGAGCACTTTCCGAACAATTCCGATGAATATGACTAATATGTCAATTTTTGTTAACTTTGTTTGCTAAACAGTTTTGTTAAATAGCAAAATGAGAACTTTATTTTGATCGTACTCATCGCCCCACCCCACCCTACAGCATTTCTCTTCCTCCCTCATGGACTTCTCCCTTGTTGCAGCTGCTCTGGTCACCAGGCCGACGCGGTTCTCCAGGCGGTTTTCCTCAAAATTAAAAAGTCCTTACCAGGCCCCTCAGAGTGTTGAAGATAAGAGAAAGCTCAAGGCTTCGCGCAAAATGTAAAATGTAACATGTTTACCTCGGATAAAATGATTACGAACTTGTGAAGAAGAGAGAATATTTTACGAAAATTATTTATAGTGATGCGATTATTAGGTTGTTATCGTGGCTGTTGTTGTATTTCTTTGTCAGTAGTGTTAGCTTACGTACAAGAGGTCTATTTTGTAACCACTTTGAAGCTGCGTTGGTTGAATCAGATGAAGCAATAGTTAGCTCGGATTTGTCGCAAGGGGTGATGGGAGATTTAGCTGAATAGCGGACGTTTTACAATGAAGTGAAATTATCGTAAAATAACCCGTATGAGTTATATTTCCGCACATTTCTTAGCCGTCCTCTGCAAAACAGAATCTTAAAATGAGTCTTGCCCAAGGACCTCGATTAATTCATTTGGAAACTCGTATTGGTATATGCAATTGTGACCTAGGACCTCGATTAATTCATTTGGAAAGTCGTATTGGTATATGTAATTGTGACCTAAAGACAACTTGAAAAAAACATCGCTAGATACTTTTTAAAATGTAATTTTCGCTTCGATACCTTTCCCAGCGTTTCCGTTGTAATTGTGCATAAGCTTATAAAATAGATTTGTATCACCCGGAATTATATTTAGTAAAATAAAGTGAAAACAAATATCAAGACAGAACAGTACATAGACTAACACTTGGTGACCTTTAGCTCTTTGTAAAGCATTTTCCGTACAACGGTTGTAATTATTGTCAAAAGAAATATGAATATTTAGATTTATCATGTACAAAATAAATTGAAAACAAAGAAAACATCGGAGCAGTGTGTTGTAGCGGTTTCCTAGTGTAGAAGACCGAGATTAACTGAATTACATTGCGACTACGTAAACCAAGGCCACTGCACAAAATTCTGTGCAAATGGTTCAAAGAAAGCTGTATAGCATACGGAAAAAAATGGCCCCACAAATGCGGCAATGATGGAATAGGGTGGGGTAGGTTACTTAGCCATGTTTGGTATATGAGTGCCGCTGGAGGTTTGAAACCCTGACCCTGTTTAGGACAAAATAACATCAAACACCTACCTTGTTTATATTTAGGACAAAGGGAAAGGTTTTTTTTGTGTATGTGTGTTTTTTTTTTCTACAGCACTAATGTCTCGTCCTGAAAATGGTCTTATCTTGACTGATGACCGGCGAAATAAATGCAGACTGCTAAATAAAAACTCGGCGAAAGTCTTGAATCCATACCCCGTCTACGATGACTCCAGACCCTGTTTAGGACAGACTCGCTTGAAATTATGTACCATGTTCAGGACTGAGGGGAAAAACCCAAAACGATTGCCTGGTTTCAAACCGAAAGGGACTAGGTACTAGTATGTTCATTATGGGATTAGCAACTATTGACCCACAAAGTCAGAAAGAGCACACCGAGATTTACAAAATCCCCGAGTTTGGTGTTAATCGGACTAGTTTTGACTGAGATACAGCCATTTAGATACGTCAAAATTACAAAGAAATGTTTGGTAATCCGGACGCAGCGTCCGGATGGCCATACATTTCTTTGTAAACTTTGACGTTTTTAACTGGCAGTATCTCGCTTAAATTAACACCAAACTTGGGGATTTTGTAAAGCTTGGTGTGCTCTTTTTGACTATGTGGATCAATATCTAATCCCATAATTTGTTGATTCGTGCCTTGTCCCCCTCGGTTTGAAAACAGGCAATTCATTGAGAAAAGCTGATGAAGCACTTGACGCAAATTTATAAAGCTCAGTATGGAGACGCCATGTTGGTGCCTATCGTTAGCTATGAAAGCGATTGTTCTTTCCTTATGGTCTAGTATATGTGCACATAAACTTCTCCTAATACCTGAACTGTTTAAAGTTCAAACATCTTGAGAAAAGACCGTTTCTTCAAGCAAACCTGGGCCATAACATGGATGCCGTATAACAAAGATGTGAGCTGATAAGGCTGGCAAGGTGTCATCGCCGTCGTCGTGATCCGTCGTCGTCGCCGTCGTCGTGCGTACGCGCCCACGAGCAATACCGCTAGCCACGATAACCATGAGAATAAAAGATCAACTCACGGGTTTCCTTTTCTTTCCCATATGAGTATGGGCCGCCAGAGCTCCGCTATTAAGTTCTTTTTTTAATAAATAACTACTGTACTTTCTAAAATAACGATCAGTCAATGAATAATTAACTGAAGGCTTTGGTTTTAGGTCTAAATTGGCAACTTAAGTTTCACTCCTTTTTCCTCTGTGCACAATAAAAAATAGTAAAACGGCATCTTTTTCGTCAAATCGCGTTCAATTCTTTGTCCACTCGATCCCCACCACACCCACCTCTGTTGCAGTTTAGTCCCTTGGTCCCAGACTACCGCCTCTACTAGAAACGCCTGGCGGAAAACGTGTCACTAGAGCAAGTCGATATGTTGTCCTCAACTTGTAAACTTTTGAGCAAATTTCGACACGTTTTCCAACACTGCCGCCCCTTTGCCAACACCACCAGATATATCGCTTCTTCAAGCTTACCCTCGAGGGATCCTGAGACTAATTCTGTCGTATTTTTGAGAGCCAAGGACTTCAATGATCGTGTTGCCATTGTCGACTCTAATGGCTCACACACGTACGATCATGTTTTGCGCTTAAGTCAAAACGTTGGAAGCAGTATATTAAAGAGAGCTGGTAGAAAAGATCTTTCTGGACATTGTGTCGCCTTCCTTTGTCCAAACGATGTGTCGTACGTTGCTACACAATGGGCTATTTGGAGAAATGGTGGCATTGCAGTTCCTCTGTGTAACTCGCACCCAGCAAGCATGTATGAATACATGATCGAAGATTGCAATGCAAATATAGTCATATCATCCAACGAATATGCTACCAAACTGGAACCAATCGCTAAGAAAAAAGATGTTGACGTAATGATTCTGACAGATGCCACTCAAGATCACCAAAATACGTCAAGCAAAGAGTTGACAGTAGTAGAAAAGTCTGAACAATGTTGGGATGAACGTGACGCACTGATTGTGTACACAAGTGGCACAACAGGGAGACCAAAAGGAGTTTTGTCGACTCATGGAAATTTAAGGTTGGTTATACTGGAAGTCAGCACTTTTGGTACTGGGCTATCCAACTTATGGATGATTACATGAGTGGGCCAGCCTGCTTCACCTGGTTAGCTTGGTTTACCGAAACATCTATTAACCAGGCTAGACTGGGACAAACTAGAAATTGTGTGAATGAAGAGTTAAATTTTGTGACAAAAACAAGGTCATGGTTAACTAGGGCCCTTTATTTAATAACCAGGCCAAGGCAGCTCATGCAATTAGGCCCTTGGAGCAGATTTGTTAGAATTATGGTGTTGATATTGATTTAGTTCCCTGTTTTATCAGATCCCAGATCACTGCTTTGGTGAAAGCATGGGGATGGAATAAAGATGATTATATAATTCACTGTCTTCCCCTTCATCATGTACATGGTATAGTTAATGTCCTTCTTTGTTCGCTCTGGGTTGGAGCCACTTGTCACATGCTGCCAAAGTTTATACCTGATAAGGTGAGGTAACCTCCCCAACATACGTATTAATAAAATCCCAGGGATAGACAATCAAATCCCAGAGATAGCCAATAAAATCCCAGGTAACCTCCCCAACATACGTATTAATAAAATCCCAGAGATAGACAATCAAATCCCAGAGATAGCCAATAAAATCCCAGGGATAGCCAATAAAATCCTAGGATAGACAATCAAATCCCAGGGATAGCCAATAAAATCCCAGGGATTGACAATCAAAACCCAGGGATAGCCAATAAGCTACGTGTATGCACCTTTAGTGTCTACAGTTAAGATTTTTTAACTGTATTTTGTGTATGACTGAATATCTCCAAAAAATTGCCATGTGTAATTTTTTTTAATTTTTTTTCAGGTGTGGGCTCTTTTGATAGGAGATGAGCCACGCCCATCTTTATTCATGGCAGTTCCAACAATTTACAGCAAACTGATACAACACCATGACAACAGTAACCTGACTGAGCAAGAAAAGGGCAGAATAAAATCCAAGTGTGAACAAGTCAGGTACATAGCAAACTGTTTGTTTTTTGTATATATCTTTGGCTTAAATACTCATGACGATGTACATGTATGTTTCTTTCTAAATATTGTAAATGCACCTAAAACCAAACTAATCGCATGAATTTTTTTTCAACCTAAAAGATTAATGGTGTCTGGTTCAGCCGCTTTGCCAGAGCCTGTTATGACAAGATGGCAAGAAATAACAGGTCAGAACAGGTTATAACAAGAAATTTAAAAGAACTTTGTTTGATTGTTTTTGTTTGAAGTGAACAGTTTAAGTGCAAGAACTATGAGAGGCCGAGATGTTTTAAGTTTCGCATTCTCAATCAACTCGGGCCCCCTCAGTTCTTTGATTTTGGTTGGTCACTTGAAATGGAAGTCGTAAAATGTTATCAAAAAGGTGTCAAAAACATATCAATTAATATGGGTGTGCCAAACTGTAATAGGAGACTGTTAATAACCTAGAGTAAGTTCAGTATTTCACTCCAGGGGGTGGGGGGACTCCCCCTAAGCAGTACCAATCCATCAATTTTGCACCCTAAAGGTATGACAAGCACCCCCATCATATTTATAGGGGAGTCCCCCGCAGGATTTCACTTCTGGTTAGTATATAGCAGACCTTTTGTAGACATAACTCGTTGACTAAAGTGTAAAGAGAAAAGACATTAATTATTGCGAATCTGACTTTGAAATGTGGCTTTAACAAATTAATAATTTCTCAGAAATCTCAAAGCTCATGGAAATAGATGATGGATGTTGAAGGAATTGTATGGTTTGGGAGTAATATTGCTTGTGGTGTTGCTATTTAATATATAAATCAAACAATGCAATTTTTTTAAGCAGAAGAAAAAGAAAAAAAGGTGAAACATACCCTGCTCCTTCTTCCTTTTCCTTCTGTCACATATAAACAATGGGCTGGTAGCGTTCCATATAACACATAGTTAGTCTAATATTTGTGTATTTACAATGTAGGACACACATTGTTGGAAAGGTATGGAATGACAGAGATAGGAATGGCCCTCTCCAATCCATTACATGGCCCAAGATTACCGGTAAGACATGACTGTTTTGGGCCTGGACTCATTTCTAGAGAGTTAAACCTCATTTGCATAATTTGTGTGCAGGCTACAGTAGCAGTAACTTTTAAATGTTTTAATTATCATGTTTAAGATTTTACTACATGTAAGTACACAAAAGTAAGTCAAATAATTGCTAAAGAATGTGAAAGGGACACATTTATGTTAAAAGGCACGCATGCAATATGAGGTACACATAATTTTATATGCACAAAAAAGGCTTGCATGCCATGATATCCGAGCAATAAGGCAAAAATACATGCAAAAAAGCGATATGATGTGTGTGAAAGGTACACATGCGATATGACAGTTTTGCATGAAAGCAAATGAAAAATACATGATTGTAGTTATATCTTCAATTATATACATTTGGAAAACATCGTAAATTGAAGTCATATACATGAAACCAATAAAATTGTTCTCAGGATGGAATTTCTATAATTGTGATTCAGACTAGTAGGAAACATCACCTGAGTCTTAACATCTTGTCTTTTTTATGAAACACCAGGGATGTGTAGGAACTCCTCTACCTGGAGCAGAGGTTCGGATTGTCACACAGGATTCACATGGCAAGAGTGAGGTAATATTTCAATTTCAAGAACAAAGTGTTGTATAATTTATGGATCACAGATAGATTACAAAAACTGTGCCATCAATCTTATATTTTGGAAAAAATTATGCATAACCATAAAGGGGGAACAGGGGGATATTATTGGATGGGGTATCAGTGTTAGACCGTATACAAAAATGTATTTTTTATGTTGACTTTAGGCATTGCTTTTATTAGAAGTTTTTTCCATCTTAAAAACAGGCTGACTGCATTTTTTCATTGCCTTCAGGTTTTAGTTGAAGGAAACGAGCATGGCTCATTTGTTTCTCCTGGGAAGGAAGGCGACGAAGGAGAACTTCAAGTCCGCGGGCCATCAGTATTTAAGTGGTTAGTAGTTCATATGCTGTGATCTTTCGGGCGAGTTCTGTAAAGTACTTCTGTAAAGAACTGGTAAAGTAACAGACCTTTTGACAACCTGAACAGAAGTCATCTTCATCTTCTGCTCAGGTTGTGGAATTGTCAGTCACCTGTAACAGCTAGCCGCTTGACTTCTTTTCAAAAGTACATTACCCTGACCCGGACAATCTATATAAAGTGGCATTATTGCAGCTTCTTGAACTTGCTGACCAATAATGAAGACTGTTTAATAAAATGAAAATTAGACGGGTATATAAAAGTACGTACATTTATGCATCTTGTTCTGTAGAAACCTCTTTGACGAATAGTACTGACAAATTCAGACAATTTTCAAAGGGACACAAGTCTTCCTTGAGGAGTTGAAATGCGTGCAGATCTTGAAGGGAGATCGTGACTTTCCACTTATTTGTTTGCTGGTCTCAAATTTAGAATCAACCATCCAGAAGCCGTATAATAACATGTACGATGACGAAGAAGAAATCGTAGAATAATTTTCGCGCCAAACGCGTTTCTATTGCACGTGACATAGTTTGTACAAAACCAGGACTGCGTTACCTACTTTGATTTCGCCTACCCTGTCTTGACATACATGTATGTTCCCAGTTACTGGAATAAACCTGAGGCAACAGCGGAGACCTTCACGGAGGATGGCTGGCTTAAAACAGGCGATACAGCAGGTAAATATATAGAGTGTGTGACATTTCTATTGACTGTGTGACTGCAAATTCATGTACCGAAATGTAGTAGTGGTCGTGGTACGGAACTTTTGCTTCAGAATAAAACGTTTTCTGGCCTTTGGAGCGTGTAACAAGAATATTCAGTATATTTGTGATTGTTTCCTCTCCATAAGTGTGAACATTGTGTCTCTTCCGTAATAACTGCGCTTATAAATATTTTATTTTTGTATTTCCTTTTAAGCCTATAAAGACCGTGTCTACCGCATCTTGGGCAGGACATCTGTTGACATTATCAAAAGTGGAGGTTATAAAATCAGGTGAGATTAGGTTTAAAAAGTTAGAACGTGTTCAAAGCTATCTTTTCCATCATGCATTAAGTCACGTCTGAAAAATTGTTCGGCGTTTTTTTGAGTTGTTCTTATTACGCAAGGCTCCTCTTTGCAAGGAACAGTGCAACACGAGGTCATTTCAAAATAACTGTTTCCTTGCAGAACACTTCGTTCATGATTCTGGCCGCCATGCGCGGAGCACTCGTTCTGTACTTTTTAGCCAATCGGATTTGACAATGAGTCCGTGAATCGCGGACTTCCGGTGTTGGAGGCGGCCAGAGGTCTCGATCCCTGGCGCAGACCAGAGGGATCGTGGGCTCTGGGAACACTTCGGGTGCCTCTACGAAGTTAACACGTCTTTTAAGAGACATGGTCCTTCTTTTTCTTGTCTCGTTAGTGCTCTGGAAGTTGAGCGACATCTTTTGTCACATGATGACATCACAGATTGTGCAGTGTTGGGCAAACCTGATCCTGAGTGGGGGGAGAGAGTGGCGGCAATTGTCACACTATCACCTGGCAAGGTTTGAATCTGTTGTTCTTGATAAAAATAAATAAACCAAACTCAACGCCGATCTGTTACCAATGGTTTCGCATCTCTGTCGGTAGAAAATTATCCGCGCTGGAAGTCGTGCCCATACGATTGTGTTATTTATGTTTGCACGCAGGAAATGAGCCTGGCTGACTTGAAGGAATGGGCCAGCGGACTCATGGCGCCGTACCAGATCCCCACGGTCCTTCTTGCGGTGGAGGAGTTGCCAAGGAACACAATGGGAAAAGTCAACAAGAAAGAACTGAGCGCGATGTACTTTGCCAAGGAATGAGACAAAGCAACACATTCAAACAAATGGAACTGAACTTGAGAAAGTAGTGGAATAGACTATGCGAGAAAACTTGAAACAATCTCTCAGGCTGTCTGTTTTACTCTGCGGCAAAGGTCTGGAATGCCTTACCGGAAGAAATGAATCGAAAAGAAATTCCCTAATGGCTTTCAAAAACCAGTTTCATTTAAAATTTAGGCACATAGAATTATTTATTCGTAGCCATATACTCTTGTAAATTGTAGTTGTTAGCCTGCAGTGCAGGCGTATTTTGGACGCGCGAGTGCACATTTTCGTATTAGGCCGCCATCTTGGATTTGGAGCTGTGGAAGATTGGGGCGAGGAAAAATTTTACGAGGGAGTTGGTGTTAAGAACAAAAAATGGGCCAGAAAAACCGAACCCTGTAAAGGATACACTACAAGGTGAGAGACCCTGGGAACGAGGTTGCATAGAAAATTGTCAAAATGACCCGAGCGCTTTTCCTTTTGGTCGCTTCGTTTTTGTCGGGCCAATAAACTAGAAGGATGAAATTTAAATTTAATATATAGTATTTTATATAAATACGTATACTAGCATTTTTATGGGCCTCTAAAGTTGATCCAAAAAACCCGTTATTTTCGGCAGCTCATCACGAAGACTCAAACTTTGAAACAAGGCATAAATTTTGCACTTTTAGAAAGATAAAAGGCCCTTCTTCGAGTTCTCAAAATTTCAAGCTTTGGATTCTTCTCATTGTTGTGTACGACCTTGCTGAAGTTGCTCTATTTTTCATTGTTTTTACGGTTTAGCCGCCGACTACCCGTATTTTCAACTTTTCGATTTTTCAGAAAAACGAAAAAGCTATAGAACTTTCTGATATTATTTTTGAAAATAGTTCACCAAAGGGGTTCCTCAGGTAAAATAAATGAAATTTGAAATTTTCTTCCTGTCGTCAAATTCTTCAAATTTTGGGTCATCAGCACTTAAAAACTATGGAAATAAACAAGGTACATGGATCAGATGGAATTCCAGCCGAATTTTATAAAGTCTTCTGGAACGATATAGTCTTTTTACCTTGACTTTATCAACGCTGCCAACACTAAAAGCCTCCTTTCTATATCACAAAGCAGAGGTTTGATAACGGTAATTCCGATGGTTAACGGGAACAATCGTTCCTTATTGCCGAAATTCATAAGTTTCCATGATGGTAAGTAAGAACGAACTGTACAAACAGTAACCAGTAAACAATATCGGCACCATTCAAAATGGACCGTTTGTTCCTAAAACGATCGCGATAAGAAAGGAACGAGCTGTTCCCTTTATTCGAAACAAAAAAGGAGCTGTTCCCAATAATGGCAAAGGGACCCTTTGTTATGAATTCGGGCACCTTTGTTCCCATCACTGCTTTTGATGTTCCTTTACGAGCATTTTCAGTTTGTTTCTAAATAAACGACAGGAACAAGAACGAAAACTCTCGGAACAATCTCATTCCAGAAAAGATTTTATTTTCCTTGCCACATCATTTAAAATGAAAATTCAACAACATCACAACTAAGAAAATACCAAGGGGAAAAATTAAACTTGGGTCACAATTTTGGGGAATGATGATGATGATGATGACGACGACAACGACGACGCTAGTGCGCGTACTGATACTTGATAGTGCGCGTACTGTCTGGTGTGAACTGAAGTCTTAAGGTGACTCCGTATTCATTCCGAGCAAATTCGTCATTGCCAAACTTTGTGTCAGGAATTTTACGGCTTTGGCGCGATGGCAATGAAACTTTGGGAAAAATTTTCCTATGATTCAGTAATAATATAATTATATTTGATTTAACTGATGAAAAATACTTTCAATGTTATTTGCGTTTTCATGGACCTACCTTCTTGAACAAAATCGCATCCAGCAAAAAATTTTGCTGATAAATTTTGTTAAATTTTTAGAATCAGCGTGTATTAACTCAATACATATCATAGCCAAGTTTCAAGAAAATCGTTGGAGCAGAATTGCGAAAATCTTACTCTCTTGTATTCAGCTTTATCATTGTGTAGTGTTGTTAAGCCACAAAGACAGCCACAAAGGCTTAAAACATACGGTTTAATGGAGTACACACAGTACACGCTCCAACACTCTATTTTCCCGCGCTCTCTCTGTCCCGGATGTATATTCTTACATATGCAACCGCTGTCCTCAATACACTACATCCCTTTCTTTCTTCGCTTGGATACTTAATCAAAAACTAAAGTTCATTTCATGTTCTTATGCTCAAATGTTCACAAGTCACACTAGCCATAAACATGGCCTTGCTGTTTATTTCATAAAACAATGCTCCAATGTCACCTGTTCAACACAACAACGAATATCATATGACTGCAAATATCACTAGTTTAAGTATAGAACATAATCGTTCAGAGCCTTCGGACGGCTCGAAATTCGAGTGGACCTTCTCAATGGCTGCTCAGCTGCAGGCTTAGCATTCTGCGGTTTAGCATCCTGTAGCGACATCTCCTGTTCTTTCTCAGCTGTAGGGTGAGCAATCTGAGGTTCAGCATCCTGTAGAGGCGTCTCCTGTTCTTTCTGATCTGCCTTATTAAAGAGCTTAATATGCTGAAGGTTGCGCTTGTACTGAACACCTTGTTGTGATTGCAACATCACTTGGTCCCCATAACGAGATACCACCTCATATGGCTCCTTTTCGTAGCAAGGTGACAACTTATTTTCTTTCTTCTTCTCAAGCAGGACAGTGTCCCCTTCTCTCACATTTCGGTCTCTGGCATGAAACTTCTTGTCAACATAGTCCTTGCTGGACTGCTTTCTCTCGGTGTCCCGATCACGGACAGCTTGGTCGCTAACTTCCTTTTCCTCGTCAACATCAACTAGCTCAGGCATTTTGGTTGTTAGCTTCCTTCTAAACAGTAACTCAGCAGGGCTTTTTCCTGTAGTTGAATGTGGTGTGGACCTGTATGCCAAAAGAAACCGGTTTAGCTCCTCTCTCCAATTTTTGCCTTCTGCATGGGCTGCTCTCATGGACTTCAGAAGTGACCTATTTTGTCTTTCTACTTCGCCGTTAGCTCTTGGCCATAGGGGTGTCGTGTAACGGTGCTCAATCCCCATTTCTCTCAGATACTCTTCTACTTCTTTGGACACGAGATTTGAGCCATTGTCGGTACGGAGACCTTTAGGTATCCCATGTCTTGCAAATTGGGCATCCAGGCAATGAATAATGGTTTTGCTGGAGGTTGTTCGGATGACATCGACTTCCATCCACCGACTGTAATAATCGACGAGAACTAACAGGTGTTCTCCAGAAGGTAATGGACCCATTAGATCCACAGCTACCTCTTCCCATGGTTGGTTGGGTAATGGTGTCGGTTTTACTGGTGGTGGTGGAACGTTCTTGGTAACCACTTGACATCCGTAACACTCTGCGCATCTTCTCTCTGCATCACGATCCAGTGCAGGCCACCAGACCTTTGTTCGAAGTCTCTCCTTTGTTTTTACGACTCCCTGGTGTCCTTCGTGGGCCAAACTGACAACTCTCTTGCGAAGTGATTGGGGTATAACAATTCTTGTTCCCCGAAGAATTACATGACCAATGAAGGTCAACTCATTGCGAACTGGCAAATACGACTTAGGAGCACTGTCCCAATTTCCTTCTATGAGGCAATTTCTGACTGCTTGCAACTCTGAATCTTGTGCCGAAACCCGTTCAATCTCTTTTATTCTCAATGCAGCAGGGACAGCATGCAGTGCTACCAAGCGTACATAACCATCATCTTTCAGGTACTGATCTGAGGCTGGTATCTTTGTCAGTCGAGAAAGTGCATCAGCGATATTCTTTCTTGAAGGCACATAACAAACTTGATAGTTGTACGGCTGCAGACGCAGAACCCAGCGCTCTATTCTGGCTGAAGGTTTAGACTTCCTCGAGTAGATGACTTTAAGTGCTTCATGGTCTGTCACGAGATCAAACTGCGGGAGCCCATACAAGTAGAGGTGGAAGCGTTCACACGCCCAGACTAAGGCTAGTGCTTCTTTTTCTGTCTGACTATAACGGCGCTCCACTTGACTCAAACTTCGACTGGCATAACAAACAGCACGACTTTCCCCATTCTTCTCTTGCACCAGCACAGCACCAAGACCAACTGGACTTGCGTCAGCAATAACACGGGTAGGCGCATCCTTATCAAAGTAAGCCAGGACTGGTGCACTTGCAACTTGACTCTTCAATTTCTGAAATGACTGCTCCTGTTCCTTGCTCCACACGAATGGTTCTCCTTTTCTTGCAAGTTTTCTGAGGGGATCAGCAGTGGTAGCGAAATCAGGTAAAAACCTGGCACTAAATCCTACAAGTCCTAAGAAGCTACGAACTTCTGAAGGTGTCTGTGGCTGACTTGCTTCAGCAACGGCTCTGACTTTTTCCTCAGTAGGTCCGACGCCATGCTTGCTAAGCAAAAGACCCATGAACACAACTCTGTTCATCCTGAAGGTGCATTTTTCTGCATTCACAGTTAACTGCTTCTCACTAAGACGCTGCAGCACACTGTGTAAGTTCTTATCATGTTCCTCTGTGTCTCGACCATGAACAATAAGATCATCTGCTATATTTGCCACTCCCTGTAGACCTGCCATTGACTGGGTGATAATATGCTGGTACTTCTCTGGTGCGGCATTAACACCAAAGCTCAAACGCTTGTACCGGAATATACCGTCATGGGTGGCGAAAGCAGTGATATCCCTTGAATCAGGATCCAACTCGATTTGGTGAAAACCCCACCGCAAATCTAATTTTGAGAACACGCCACTCCCATTTAGGCTCTCGAGGACTTCATCTATGGGCGGTATGGGCAGCCTCTCCCGGGTAATTGCTTCGTTAGCTCTTCGCATGTCGACGCATAACCTTATGTCCCCTGACGCTTTTGGTGCGACAACGACCGGGCTCACCCACGCCGTAGGCCCCTCGACTTTCTCAATTATGTCCTTTTCAAGGAGTTCATTAACCTTCATGGTTACCTTGTCTTTAAGGGAGAAAGGCACTCTTCGCATCTTTTGAACCACTGGAGTTACACTTGGATCAACATGTAGCTTTAGCTGATAATCTTTGAGTTTTCCAATGCCATGAAACACACTGGGGTATTTTGTTTTGAGTTGCCCCACAAAATTATCATCAACAGTGTTACAGTCCCCTGATCCAATAGTTCCCGCTGGATCCACATGAAGGATTCCAAGCTCTGTGGCAGTTGAACATCCCAGCAAACAACGCCCCGTTTTAACAACAATGAAATCTGCCACAATCTTTGATTTAGATACTGAAATTTCAGTTTGAAACCGGCCCTCAACTTTGACCTCTTGACCTCCATAGGCATACAATCTCTTGGTACAGGGCTGTAATTCAATCTTTAGCCCCTGATGTTTCAGTTCCTGTACAGTATCTTTACTGATAAGGTTACTTGCAGAACCAGAATCAATTAACACTTCTCTGCTGATTCCACCAATGTTCACAGAGATCACTGGCTCAGCAGAATTCGACAAAGCACATGTCTGTTCTTCTATAGTAAAAGCAAATGTGTCATCCTCACCTGACTGCTCAAAATCCTCGACAACATTGGCCTGTCTTCCTTTACCACGACGCTGTTGTCTACCTCCCTGTTGTTGGGTGGTGTCTTGTTTTCCAGACTTCGGATTTCCTCCCCCTTTGCAACAGCTAGCATAATGACCATATTTCCCACATTTACAGCACTTCCGACCTCGAGCTGGACAACCCTTGCTTTGAGCAAAGTGACCTTCTTTACCACAATTAAAACAAACACTTTTTCCTTTGGATCCGTGCCCAAACTTTTCCTCAACCACATTAGCACCTGTTCCAACTTCTTGCTTTGGCGTAACCATTTGACTTGCTTGTTCACGCGAGGCTTCCCACTTTCGAACTTTATCCATTGCAGCATCCAGAGTAATATTATTGACCTCAAGTAATTTCTTCTTTAGCTCAACATCAGGCAACTTTTCGATCAATTGGTCTCGCAAATTTTCCTCCAAAGCCCCTCCAAAATTTGCAATGACGAGCTTGTTTACGTAAACGAACCATGAACTTGTCAGCGGTCTCCCCTTGTGTCGGCGCAAGTTGACGAAAAACATGTCGCTCGTACGGCACATTGTCCTCCGCTCGAAAATGAGCATCCAGTTTTCGCAGACACACAATATATTCATTATCCTCGTCCGCATTCACCGGTCCAGGGTCTGGGAGATCCTCGTAAATATCCTGCACTTCCATGCCCGCCAAATGAAGCAATTGGGCCTTTTTTCTCGAAGGATTCGTGATTCCTTTGCCATCGGTGTAATACTGATACGAACGTTTCCACTGTCGCCACCGTTCGGCGACCTGAGAGGAAGATCCTGTTAAATCTACAGGCGGCAATGCTCTCTCCACTGAATTCGACATCCTCGTCGCCAATTTGTAGTGTTGTTAAGCCACAAAGACAGCCACAAAGGCTTAAAACATACGGTTTAATGGAGTACACACAGTACACGCTCCAACACTCTATTTTCCCGCGCTCTCTCTGTCCCGGATGTATATTCTTACATATGCAACCGCTGTCCTCAATACACTACACATTGTTTTTTATATTTCGTATACTTGATGCTCTTTGCCACGAACCCAAATGTCTGTGAGAAGCCTCGCCAATGCTTGCTGATTCAGAGTGCCAAGCCGATTGTCGATGGTCGCAAGTTCTGTAAACATTATAAAATGGTCGTTAACCTCCTCAGACCTTCAAAGTTGCCGTTTACAACATTTTTCGAAAATTTTATGTCATATTTCTTCCGCATGAATTTCAAGATATTGCAATAATTTTGCCTCGATTTTTGGCTCATCCTCAGTGTAAAACCCACTTAAACTCACGAGTGACGTAAAACAAAGAACGAACAAGACAACAAAGAACCTCGAAACAATACAGAACAGAAAAACAATAGATCAAAAACAAAGAACCCCTTTAGTATTTTGTAACTAACTGAAGGTACAAAAGGACAGTTTTGACAAGCATGAAGCTGATATACAGATGAACGTTCAAATAAAATTATGAGTTTGAGTTTCAAGTTGGACTTTGAGTTGGATATCCAGTTTATAATTTCATGTTGGATTTCGAGTTAGGATTTCAAGTTGGATTTTCGATTTTTGAATTTTTGATGGATTTCAAGTTAGAATTTCAAGTTGGATTTCAAGTTATGATTTCAAGTTGGATTTTGAGTTGGATAGGAAAGCATAAAGTGATATGCTGTATGGAGAATGTTGTCCAACCGACAAATGAAAGCTAACTGCAAGTAAACCAGAGTGGAACTAATCGCAAGCAATCCAGAGTTGATCTAACTCAAAAATCAAACTCAAACTCTTAACTTGGCAAAATAGGTAACCTTGTCATCTAAACTCAAGACACTGTATATTTTGATCACTTAAAAATAGTTAAGTTTGTACCTAGTATATATTTCCTGTAGGTTGGTTATTGATAATTCATAAATCAAAAGTGTCAGTTGCTGTATCTTCAAGTTTTCATTTCAATTGTGTAAAATTTAAAACCAAGGCTTTATATACCCCCGGGCTCTACGACTGAGGATTACGTACCTCCACATTAAAACCCCTGTTGAAATCAACATGTGTTAATCAAGGAAGAAATATCACCCATTTTACATGGTGTGGGACCAGAGAAAACCTGAATTTTACTTGACAAAGATCACATTTGCGTCACATTTAACCTGGCAAATGTGACATTTTAACCCCTTTGTCAACGTGCAAAACATAGCAAATATTATATTTATCTTACATCTATATCATATTTGTCCAGGATTGTCAAAAGAGCAAATGCATAATTATCCTATTTGTCCTGGGACAAATACCATATTTCAACCATGTTTGTCCGTGGTCAAATCCATGACATAACATGGATTTCCAATATCAAAGGTGTAAGCCAACGTTAACCAAGTCGACCAATTGCTGGACTATCACCGCCGTGTTGCGCGATTTCGTCGTCATTGTACGTAGGGCTCAGGCTCCCGCGAACCATACAGCTAGACGCTTTGATCATAAAAATGAACCCCATTGCTCTCTTGCAATTTCTATACCTATCGGGCTCCACTGGTGGCCCTTCGAGCTGCCGGAGCTCCGCTATTAACATATAACGCATAAATTTTTCTTTCAGTTATGCTTGTAAAAGTACTATGTTATGCTACTGGAAATATACTACTATGAAATCGTTCTCAAAAAGTCTAAGTCTCTCTGGCCCTGTTTCTGTCATTTTGAATGAAAAAAATTACAATCCGACAACTGAACTAGATACTCGCTAGAACGGGTAGCTGAAGAGGACATACTGCCAAGTTTTCTAAAGAAAGCACAAAAATAATGGTACTATACTTAACTATACTTCTGGGACACCGCGGAAAAAAGTCAGGCGCTTGTATATTGACGTCACGATTTCGCGAGGTGGTTATCATCAGGACCCATCAGCAGGTGAGGCCATGAAACATTGATAATATAAGTTTTGCCCAAACGTGCGAACTTATGATACTTGTACGTAAAACGGGAAGCAAGCTTATGGAGATGAAAATTGCCAAAATGTTCACATTTTCTTTCCGTATTGACTCATCTGGTTGTACCTAGACTTCTTCAATGCCCGTCCGATCCTTTAATTTTTTCTTTGCTTCAAGCTTTCTAGCCTCTCCTTCCCCATCGCCGGTCCCCCGGGTCTACCTTTATGACCAGTTTGGATTTTCCTTACACAAGTTCTCTCAGTCGTTGTGACACGTATAAAGGCAAAGGGAGTCAATAGTCATCCCTGGAGGGCTCCCGTACCGGAAACGTCCTTAACGTAGCCTGCGTCGCAGACACTGAGACTACTCCGACTTCAACCAAGCCTGCCTTAACGCAGCGTTCTCGGAAAAAGTGAAGTCAGGGACCAATATGGCTAGGGAACCTCGCCTCACATTTCGCACATGCAAAATCGAGGTGATGATTATAATTTGCATTTTAATCTTTGGTTCCTCGTGGTTCGAACTTAGTGTTTGGTTCCTTTGAAGAAGGGGTGAAATTTGTTGACAAATCTTCAGGAAAATCATCAAATTTAAGAAGGAATTGCCGAGTACATTGCGCTTGAAGAGCTGGTATGGACCAAGAACTCACTTCTGGCGGAGTAGCCGCGAAACATGGTAAGAGTTTATAAGAGTTTAATAACTGTACCGGCGCGGGCATCCGTAAACACACAAGAGACCCATTTGGCTTGAACGAGTTTAATTAACTAACCAAACCGTCAAAACTGAAATTAAAATTGTTACAAAAGGTCACTAAGCTATAAAGAAACAAAAAGGGAGTGAAAATACAGACAATAAACGCAGAAAATACAAGAAACTTACGCCTTTCCGGGCTAAAAAAAGGCAGGACACCGCGTGGTCTAAACGAAACTGAAACTTACCGCGCATGTACGTGGTGACGTAATCTAAAAATGTGACCATGTCACGATTGCGTGACAACAACTAAAACTGAGGCACACGGGTGCCGTTACAATAACCTTGTTAACGTTGTGACACTGAAGGAAGATTGAGCTGTCGAGGAGAAGCAAATCAGTTCAACAAGTATCCAGTAGGTGCTCGAACATGAATTGATCTTTCATAGCACATTTATTGGAACCAAGCGCAAGAGTCGGAGCTTAAAGCCTCGTTCGCTAAGTAGTTTAAGGACGCGCGCTGGTAAGATACCAAGGGATAACAAAATTATTTTCCAGATATGCACTTGATATTTAAGAGCCCATCAGGGTTTGCTGAGAGCTCCGATCCTTAAATCTATTTTAACGAAAAAATGTCGCTTACAAATTAGAACTTATAAGGCAATTAAAGATTGTTGTATTGTTGTTGTTGTTGTTGAGGGGAATATTTCTTGGTTGTCGGGGGCGTACTTTAATTGGGCGTACTTTAATTGGGAAGACAGACCAGAACTAAACAGTAATTTTGAGCCTCTCTATATGTACCCCAAGACTTATTTTTTGCAAATTTTCGATTTTTTAACAGATCTTCGTTATATCGATTGAAATGTTGTCTAACAGTTTAGTTAGTATAATCAACAAACCGCATAAATAACTGTTAAAAAATTCGTGAAAAGCAAAATACCTGGTTTCTTAAACAATAACACAGGGAAATTAAATTGTTTCGATTTAGAGAGGGGCTCAATTATTCAATGAATTTTTATCACCTCCGTCTGATATTGTCTTTTGGTATATTCAGGTAAAAATCATCAAGAAACCTTCCAGTTGACAGCACTTGGCAAAAGGAGAGAAACACAGACTAGTAACATGGTGAGTACCATAATTGGAAACAAACTTGTACATGCGGGCTGGTTTCCCTGTGGTTGCTAGTTGGAAAGTTCAAGTAGTTTTGTATTATTCGCCGCAATACCAACCTGTTCTTCATTTGATTGAATGTCTGCCTAAGATTTGAATTTGGAGCACAGAAAGCAATTTATATGTGAACTACAAAGCAAGTATCTTCAACTTGCATCCGGTAGAATCCAGTCTTGCATGTTCAACAAGGAAATATAAGAAGTTTAGCATTGTTTTTCACAGTTAACTATAGGGAAGATATCAGTGACGTCACCTATTCTTATTAATGTGCCAACCAGAAAACTATTTGCTGGTCAAACAAAGAGCTCTTTTGTCTAACTTGTTGGCAATTTGAATAACAAAAACAATGTTTGTAAACAAATACCTTCCGTATTCGCATGTATTAGCCTCGGTGGTTACTTTCTTTCTTGTAAACTTCTAAGGTTAGGTCATTTACGACTTATGAAAAACCCACTTCCATGAGATTAAACACGGTTATTTTTTGGGATAATAGCTTCTTCTAAATAATACTTAATGCGTTTAAACGGTCGAAGCAGATTTTCTTTCAACGCTTAAAGTTCACTTCTTCGGCCAATGTTGCTAATTATGTTTTGTGAAAGTTTACGAGTTCAGGCAAGGAAATCGGACCAATTGTGAGGTTTATATTATCAGTGGATTTATAATTTGCAAAACGTAACAATAATTTTTTTAAATTCTTGCCTCCACGTGTAAAACTAAAATGCAAATTAGATGGTGTTCAAGGAGGAGAGCGAACTCCTTGCATTTTAATTTTCTTATTCGATTCAAATGCGATTTTGTGTATTGGAAAATATGACTTAACGTGGCTTTGGAGTTTTGCAAAATTTGCGAAAGGTGCGCTTCTTCGGGGTGACCCCTATTTGTGAAAATTAATTCCCAAAGGAATTAGCCTTTACGAGTTGGAAAACATTCATAGTTAATAAAATCTTTCAAATTTGAAATTGAACATTTACAAATGGGGCTGACTAAAGTGTTCTGCTGAATATATGCAAAAAACCGCTTGAAAAACGCTCAATTGGCTGAGAAATAATACGATTTTCAAAAGTGTCAAAAATGGTCAATTTTGGACTTTTTTCTTAGGGGGGACCATAGGAAAATTTTCAAATTTTTTCGACCTCTCCGATTTCGATCTAATTGGTATAGATGAACTAAGCAGTCATCATAGTTTTCATCTTGGCCAAAAACCGCTTGTGAAAACCTCCATTGGCTGAGGAATAACACAATTTTCAATTATGCCCAAAATGGCCAATTTTTTTCATTTTTTCAATGCAAAATTTCGAAATTTTTTCGCCCTCTCCGATTTCAGCCTAATTTGTATGGATTTACTCAGCAGCTATCATACTTTTCATTTCAGCAAAAAACCGTTTGTAAAAAGCTCAATTGGTTGAGAAATGACACGATTTTCAGATATGGCTAAAATGACTGATTTCATAGGGGGGACCATAGGAAACTTTTCAAAATCGGCCGATATTTTAGCTCGACTTTGGAAGGCTGTAAAATAGAAACTACTCGTCCGATCTTAGCCTACTTGGTATGGATGGACTCGGCAACTATCCTAGTTTTCAACTGTTAAAAAACCGATTGAAAAACGCTCAATTGGCTGAAAAATAATACGATTTTCAAAAGTGTCCAAAATGGTCAATTTTGGACTTTTTTCTAAGGGGTGACCATAGGAAAATGTTAAAATTTTTTCGATCTCTCCGATTTCGATCTAATTGAGTATAGATGGACTGAGCAGCCATCCTAGTTGTCATCTGGGCCAAAAACCGCTTGTAAAAACCTCAATTGGCTGAGGAATAAGAGCATTTTTAATTATCCCCAAAATGGCCAATTTTTCATTTTTTCAGGGCAAAATTTCGAAATTTTTTCGACCTCTCCGATTTCAGCCTAATTTTTATGGATGTACTCAGCAGCTATCCTACGTTTCATTTCAGCAAAAAACCGCTTGTAAAAAGCTCAATTGGCTGAGAAATGACACGATTTTCAGATCTGGCTAAAATGACTGCTTTCATAGGGGGACAATATTAAACTTTTCAAAATCGGCCGATATTTTAGCTCGACTTTGGAAGGCTGTAAAATAGAAACTACTTGTCGGATCTTAGCCTACTTTGTATGGCTGGACTCGGCGTCTACCCTAGTTTTGAACTGTGCAAAAACCCGCTTGAAAAACACTCAATTAACTGAGGAATAATACGATTTTCAAAAGTGTCCAAAATGGTCAATTTTGGACTTTTTTTAAGGGGGGACAATAGGAAAATTTTAAAATTTTTTCGACATCTCCGAATTCGATCTAATTTGTATAGATGGACTCAACAAGCATCCTAGTTTTCATCTGGGCCAAAAACCGCTTGTGAAAACCTCCATTGGCTGAGGAATAACACGATTTTCAATTATGCCCAAAATGGCCAATTTTTCATTTTTTCAGGGCAAAATTTCGAAATTTTTTCGACCTCTCCGATTTCAGCATAATTTGTATTGATTTACTCAGCAGCTATCCTACTTTTCATTTCAGCAAAAAACCACTTGTAAAAAGCTCAACTGGTTGAGAAATGACACTATTTTCAGATATGGCTAAAATGATGTGATTTCATAGGGGGGACCATAGGAAACTTTTCAAAATCGGCCGATATTTTAGCTCGACTTTGGAAGGCTGTAAAATAGAAACTGCTCGTCCGATCTTAACCTACTTGGTATGGATGGACTCGGCAACTATCCTAGTTTTCAACTGTACAAAAAACGGCTTTAAAAACGCTTAATTAGGTGAGAAATAATACGATTTTTAAAAGTGTCCAAATGGTCAATTTTGGACTTTTTTTCCAAAGGGGGACCATAGGAAAATTTTAAATTTTTTCGACCTCTCCGATTTCGATCTAATTTGTATAGATGGACTCAGCAAGCATCCTAGTTTTCATCTGGGCCGAAAACCGCTTGTGAAAACCTCAATTGGCTGAGGAATAACACGATTTTCAATTATGCCCAAAATGGCCAATTTTTTACTTTTTCAGGGCAAAATTTCGAAATTTTTTCCACCTTTCCGATTTCAGCCTAATTTGTATGGATTTACTCAGCAGCTATCCTACGTTTCATTTCAGCAGAAAACTGCTTGAAAAACGTTCAATTGGCTGAGAAATGACACGATTTTCAGATATGGCTAAAATGACTGATTTCATAGGGGGGACCATAGGAAACTTTTCAAAATCGGCCGATATTTTAGCTCGATTTTGGAAGGCTGTAAAATAGAAACTACTTGTCGGATCTTAGCCTACTTTGTATGGCTGGACTCGGCGTCTATCCTAGTTTTGAACTGTTTAAAAACCCGCTTGAAAAACACCCAAATAACTGAGGAATAATACGATTTTCAAAAGTGTCCAAAATGGTCAATTTTGGACTTTTTTCTAAGGGGGGACAATAGGAAAATTTTCAAATTTTTTCGACCTCTCCGATTTCGATCTAATTGGTATAGATGGACTCAGCAAGCATCCTAGTTTTCATTTGGGCCAAAAACCGCTTGTGAAAACCTCCATTGGCTGTGGAATAACACGATTTTCAATTATGCCCAAAATGGCCAAGTTTTCATTTTTTCAGGGCAAAATTTCGAAATTTTTTCGACTTCTCCGATTTCAGCCTAATTTGTATGGATTTACTCAGCAGCTATCATACTTTTCATTTCAGCAAAAAACTGCTTGTAAAAAGCTCAATTGGCTAAGAAATGACACGATTTTCAGATATGGCTAAAATGACTGATTTCATAGGGGGGGCCATAGCAAAATTTTCAAAATCGGCCGATATTTTAACTCGACTTTTGAAGGCTGTAAAATAGAAACTACTCGTCCGATCTTAACCTACTTTGTATGGATGGACTCGGCAACTATCCTAGTTTTCAACTGTGCAAAAAATCGCTTGAGAAACACTCAATTAGCTGAGAAAAAATACGAGTTTTAAGAGTGTCCAAAATTGTCAATTTTGAACATTTTTCTAAGGGGGGACCATAGGAAAATTTTCAAATTTTTTCGACCTCTCCGATTTCCATCTAATTGGTATAGATGAACTCAGCAGCCATTCTAGTTGTCATCTTGGCCAAAAACCGCTTGTGAAAACCTCCATTGGCTGAGAATGACACGATTTTAAATTATGCCCAAAATGGCCCATTTTTCATTTTTTCAGGGCAAAATTTCGAAATTTTATCGACCTCTCCGATTTCAGCATAATTTGTATTGATTTACTCAGCAGCTATCCTACTTTTCATTTCAGCAAAAAACCACTTGTAAAAAGCTCAACTGGTTGAGAAATGACACTATTTTCAGATATGGCTAAAATGACTGATTTCATAGGGGGGGCCATAGCAAAATTTTCAAAATCGGCAGATATTTTAACTCGACTTTTGAAGGCTGTAAAATAGAAACTACTCGTCCGATCTTAACCTACTTTGTATGGATGGACTCGGCAACTATCCTAGTTTTGAACTGTTGCAAAAACCCGCTTGAAAAACACTCGATTAACTGAGGAATAATACGATTTTCAAAAGTGTCTAAAATGGTCAATTTTGAAACTTTTTTCTAAGGGGGGACAATAGGAAAATTTTCAAATTTTTTCGACCTCTCCGATTTCGATCTAATTTGTATAGATGGACTCAGCAATCATCCTAGTTTTCATCAGGGCCGAAAAGCGCTTGTGTAAACGTCAATTGGTTGAGGAATAACACGATTTTCAATTATGCCCAAAATGGCCAATTTTTCATTTTTTCAGGGCAAAATTTCGAAATTTTTTCGACCTCTCCGATTTCAGCCTAATTTGTATGGATTTACTCAGCAGCTATCATACTTTTCATTTCAGCAAAAAACGGCTTTTAAAAAGCTCAATTGGCTGAGAAATGACACGATTTTTAGATATGGCTAAAATGACTGATTTCATAGGGGGACCATAGGAAACTTTTCAAAATCGGCCGATATTTTAGCTCGACTTTGGAAGGCTGTAAAATAGAAACTACTAGTCCGATCTAAGCCTACTTGGTATGGTCAATTTTGGACTTTTTTCTAAGGGGGGACCATAGGAAAAGTTTCAAATTTTTTCGACCTCTCCGATTTCGATCTAATTGGTATAGATGGACTCAGCAAGCATCCTAGTTTTCATCTGGGCCAAAAACCGCTCGTGAAAACCTCCATTGGCTGAGGAATAACACGATTTTCAATTATGCCCAAAATGGCCAATTTTTCATTTTTTCAGGGCAAAATTTCGAAATTTTTTCGACCTCTCCGATTTCAGCATAATTTGTATGGATTTACTCAACAGCTATCCTACTTTTCATTTCAGCAAAAAACCACTTGTCAAAAGCTCAATTGGTTGAGAAATGACACTATTTTCAGATATGGCTAAAATGACTGATTTCATAGGGGGGACCATAGGAAACTTTTCAAAATCGGCCGATATTTTAGCTCGACTTTGGAAGGCTGTAAAATAGAAACTGCTCGTCCGATCTTAGCCTACTTGGTATGGATGGACTCGGCAACTATCCTAGTTTTTAACTGTACAAAAAACGGCTTTAAAAACGCTAAATTAGGTGAGAAATAATACGATTTTTAAAAGTGTCCAAAATGGTCAATTTTGGACTTTTTTCTAACGAGGAAACATAGGAAAATTTTCAAATTTTTTCGACCTCTCCGATTTCGATCTAATTGGTATAGATGGAGTCAGCAGCCATCCTAGTTTTCATCTGGGCGAAAAAGCGCTTGTTAAGACCTCAATTGGCTGAGGAATAACACGATTTTAAATTATGCTTAAAATGGCCAATTTTTCATTTTTTCAGGGCAAAATTTCGAAATTTTATCGACCTCTCCGATTTCAGCCTAATTTGTATGGATTCACTCAGCAGCTATCCTACGTTTCATTTCAGCAAAAAACCGCTTGTAAAAAGCTCAATTGGCTGAGAAATGACACGATTTTCAGATATGGCTAAAATGACTGATTTCATAGGGGGGACCATAGGAAACTTTTCAAAATCGGCCGATATTTTAGCTCGACTTTGGAAGGCTGTAAAATAGAAACTACTTGTCGGATCTTAGCCTACTTTGTATGGCTGGACTCGGCGTCTATCCTAGTTTTGAAGTGTGCAAAAACCCGCTTGAAAAACACTCAATTAACTGAGGAATAATAAGATTTTCAAAAGTGTCCAAAATGGTCAATTTTGAAACTTTTTTCTAAGGGGGGACAATAGGAAAATTTTCAAATTTTTTCGACCTCTCCGATTTCGATCTAATTGGTATAGATGGACTCAGCAGCCATCCTAGTTTTCATCTGGGCGAAAAAGCGCTTGTTAAGACCTCAATTGGCTGAGGAATAACACGATTTTAAATTATGCTTAAAATGGCCAATTTTTCATTTTTTCAGGGCAAAATTTCGAAATTTTTTCGACCTCTCCGATTTCAGCCTAATTTGTATGGATTTACTCAGCAGCTATCCTACTTTTCATTTCAGCAAAAAAAACCGCTTGTAAAAAGCTCAATTGGCTGAGAAATGACACGATTTTCAGGTATGGCTAAAATGACTGATTTCATATGGGGGACCATAGGAAACTTTTCAAAATCGGCCGATATTTTAGCTCGACTTTGGAAGGCTATAAAATAGAAACTACTCGACCGATCTAAGCCTACTTGTTATGGATGGACTCGGCAACTATCCTAGTTTTGAACTATGTAAAAAAACCGCTTGAAAAAAGCTCAATTAGCTGCGAAATAGTACGATTTTCAAAATTGCCCAAAATGGTCAATTTTGGACTTTTTTCTAAAGGGGGACGATAGGAAAATTTTCAATTTTTTTCGACCTCTCCGATTTCGATGTAATTGGTATAGATGGACTCAGCAGCCATCCTAGTTTTCATCTGGGCCAAAAATCGCCCTTAAAAACTTCCATTGGCTGAGGAATAACACGATTTTAAATTATGCCCAACATGGCCAATTTTTCATTTTTTCAGGGCAAAATTTCGAAATTTTATCGACCTCTCCGATTTCAGCCTAATTTGTATGGATTTACTCAGCAGGTATCCGACTTTTCATTTCAGCAAAAAACCGCTTGTAGAAAGGTCAATTGGCTGAGAAATGACACGATTTTCAAATATGGCTAAAGTGACTGATTTCATAGGGGGGACCATAGGAAACTTTTCAAAATCGGCCGATATTTTAGCTCGACTTTGGAAGGCTGTAAAATAGAAACTACTCGTCCGATCTTAGCCTACTCGGTATGGATGGACTCGGCAACTATCCTAGTTTTCAACTGTGCAACAAACTGCTTGAATTAGAATTAGAATTAGCTGAGAAATAATACGAGTTTAAAAAGTGCCCAAAATGGTCAATTTTGGACTTTTTTCTAAGGGGGACCATAGGAAAATGTTCAAATTTTTTCGACCTCTCTGATTGTGCCTGTGGCTCTGTGTATGCGTTAGGTACTGGCCAGACCGTGGGTTGGTGTGGGTTCTTGGGGATTCCGCAAGTCAAAACCGGCGCATCCCGACAGACTACTTGACGAATCATGTTACAATATAATTTGGTTTTATCAACTGGGTTGATAATGTCAATTGGTCACTGTAAAGCTCTTGAATCTCTTTACGGTGGCCAATTGACATTATCAACCCAGTTGATAAAACCAAATTATATTGTTATACTCCCCACCGACACAGGACAACAGTTTCTTTAGAAACTTACCCCCTCGAATCATCTTACAACCCGACATCACACAAAGCAACGGCTATTAAGGGTGCGTTCCTTTGGGATGATCTAGATCGCGATCAGTGATCCAAGATCTCTCGGATCGTGGTGCATCAAAGGCGCCGGCGAATCCACTCTGAGAAAGGATTCGCCGGTTTCTTTGAACTGGGTGATCTAGGATCACTGATCCTGATCCGGATCATCCTAAAGGAACGCACTCTAAGACAATGACGAGACGAGCGCAACCAGTTTCCAACTCACATGACAGTTTATCTTACGAAAACGATTACCTTGACTGTGTTTTTTCTAAAAAGAACTACAACAACGACTTTATTAGACGAAACATTTACCGACCCACTGAACTGATTACTGAAACTAACGTTAACCCGACGTTAACTCCTACGACTACAATGACCATACCGTACATTAAGGGCATGTCTGAACTGAACCATCTCGCGGATTTTGCAACTTTACAATATCCGCGTTGTCCACGAACCGATTACTACGCTACGACATTTACTAACCAAAGTTAAAGACAAGGACGACCCTAACAACAGAAAAGGCGCACTTTACAAGATCAAGTGCTCCGACTGCCAAGCCTCTTACATCGGAGAGACTGGTAGGAACCTTAACACAAGATTGACTGAACACAAACGAGCGGCGTCAACAATCACATTGCTGAGCACCGTCGACTTCCGAACCACAATATCGACTGAGACTCTGCTTACTGTTTGACCTACAGCACTAACTATTTTCAACGACTGACTTTGGAAAGCTGGTTTACTAACTTAGAACAGAATCCTCTCAACAGACGTTAACAACTACCGGCACCGCACAAACGACTTATTCACGACATGGACAAAACAAACAGACGGAATAGAACGACCTAACTTGACCGTCGGATCGAAACCGGCCAATCACGACCGACGACATCTATTTCTCGAGTCTTGCAGCCAATAACATCACGGCTAAACTGACCAATCAGTTTTCACGAACCAGACTTATAACATTCGACTGACAAACAATTCTTCACATGATTCTGATGATGACTTCCGCCTGATCGACTGTTATCCCAGGGTTCAAACCGTTTACTGTAATACTAATAATAATAATTAAGCCTCCGACAGGTGAGATCTCGCAGGGGCGGATCCAAGATTCTTCTTTGGAGGCGGTTCACCACTAAGGAATGACGTAATTGATGGGTGACGTAAGCAGAATACTAGTTATTTTAGAAAGTCGCAGGTCATCTCAGGGAGAGGGGGGGGGGGGGGTCGTCCGCAACCCCAGCATCCTCCCCCTAGATCCGCCCCTTGTGACTGATTTCGGTCGGCTGCTTGTCGTACAAACTGACCCCATTCCCAGCTTCTATCCTTTCTCTATACTTGTAGTGTGAAAGTTTCTCTTCCTGTTCTCCTACGTAGCCACTAAAATGAATCACAACAAAAAGACGACACTTAGGTTTATTTATATTTACTTGCCAGCATGATGTGATATTAGAGAAAAAAATAACATTGTCTTACCTTTTGGCTAAACTAGAATATTTTCTGCGACTTCTGAATGAAGATTATTGGCTTTGAGAAATAGTCAGTAATGCATCACTTCTCGTAAGCTTGCAATTTATCCGTCGTCTGGGCGAAAACGCAGTTCAAGAGAAGCTTAGAATGTAAGTTCAGTTATATTTCAAATATAATTTGGTTTTAATTGGCCACCGTAAAGAGATTCAAGAGCTGGCGTTTCGAGCGTTAGACCTTCGTCGGAGCGAATCCAACTGAACTTTACTTTTTAAAGTCCCATATCTGGGCAAATTTTTGTTGAAAGGAATTTTAGAAAAGAGTCAATAACTGTGAGGAAGGTTTAGGAAGCGATTGTATTTGGCGGGAAGCTGATCAAATTTACATTGCAAATGATTTCAAAAGTGCGAGCACATTCTGATAATTATTCATCACAAGTTCAGTTCGCCATCGCCTTCGTTGGTTCTTGTTCAGTTTATGTCGCTACAAATTAAGAGACTCCTTGCTACAATCAGCTTGTAGAACAGAAGATTGTAATGCTGAGACAAGAAAGAAAACCAGGAACTGAAGACTGGACCCAAACAGCGTTATTTCCAACTTAAACTGATGGTTTTGCACTAATGCAAAATGCACGCGGTAGGTCCATTCAAGAGTTTTGATGGAACTTATTTCGACTGACGGGTTGATAGAATTATAGAAGCCAATGTTAAAGCGGCTAGTATTTATTCTTAATATAATATTTTGCATCTCGTGCTAACATACAATACAGCTTTTTAGTTAAATATTCGTTTCTTTGTGAAAGAGCTGTATGCGCTCATTAACAGAAACGTTTGAATGGAAAAACAACGTTTTACATTGGATTAAACTTTAAAGACTTACTCTAGATTTACAGCGAAAGGTATTTTCTACAAACCTGTAGATCTAGAGTAGTGGACATTTCTAATCGGGGTCAGTGCATGGCCCCGGATCCATTGTTTGGAATGACTGTGGTGTTCGTGCTTTGTGATTAAATGTAAAGTTCGTATTTCCTTTTTTTTTTGCATTCTTCAAGCCTTTTGATCGAAGGGACTTGGTAAGCAGAGGGACAAAGAGAATGGAGCTCTTCCTTGGTACCAACTTGGAGGCCTTTCACGGAAAAGGTAAACGTTATTGAATATTTTTGTTGTTGTTGTTTATTTATTTATGTTTGTTTGTTTGTTGTGGTTATTGTTTTCTTGTCTGATATGGCGATGTCTCTCGTGACGTCATCCATTGTTTTTAATATACCAACCAGATCCGAAGTGGCTTTTTAAAAAATGACTTCTTTTGTTCCGGTATCTGAAATTTTGAATATCCGTAGAAATGTGGCATCAATGTTTGTAAACAAGAAAGATCGCTATAAAAACTATAATGCTAAATTATATTCACTTGCCTCAATAAAACATGATGTTTTATTTTTTCCTTAGGATATTGAAGGCAAGCAAAGTCTGCACAGACTGCAGTACAGGGATAGCTATAACTTCTTCATGGTAAGAAGTGTTTAATTTTGTTTGTAGCCTTAGACGTGTCCAGCTCTATAAGAATGGATGCTGGCATGTGTAAACAAGAGGAGGCCAAACTATCAAATTTTTGAAATGAAGAGAAAATTTGTCCCTTGAAAGAAGTTCCCCTCCATACTGATTATCCCAAGTTAGTGAACTTTTCCCAAAATAACATCGATCTGTTAGCTGATTGTGGGAGTTTGTGGGTGGCAGAGCTGTTAGTCTTGTTAAGGTCATACCAAGGGCAATTTCCCTTCTGATAAAGAGGCTCTTACATGCATGTGGGCCTGCTTATTTTGGAAACAACATGTCTTCAAGCTAGAACAGGATCCACAAAAATGATCTTGTGAATTAACCATTGCTCTTAAGAAAACCCAAGTTTCTGCACTAAAATCAAAAGTCACTCAGAAGCAATTGTTCTGACCTCTTTGATTCTTTCTGTAGTTTCATGGTACCAGCCAGTGTCAGGACCAATCAATTTTCGTCAAAACATCTTCATAATGGTAAGTCTCCAAGACAACGTTTTTAATTGATTAAACCTTATCTTCTAGATTAAGCGCCCTGGACGCCAAGTATTAGACCCCCATCCCCATATCAATGTCATTGACTGTCACGAACCACTTTTTATTACATGCACTGATGTTTCGGGCAAGAAACCTAAAGAAATCTCGTCACATCGTACTTTCATTTTGACTGATCTAGATAAGGGTGGCCTTGCGTCATACTTTAAAATTCATTAGTCTTTGGGGGCGCGTGGGCACTTATTAATCAAGGGTATATTTCATTTTAATTGTATTTTGTCATTGAAAATTAAGAATCCGTCACCTTTCGATATATTTTGATCTCCTCTACTGTAGCTGCGAATTTATCTTGCAAAAATAACTTTGATTAAGATCATTTTGGTCGAAGGTCTCAATTTGTAGATTCAATTTTGTGTTCTAGATATCTGAAGTAAACGCATCAAAACTGTTTGCTGTCGTGTTTTTCATATTTTTTTATTTATTTTTTATTCTTATGTATTGCTACATCTCAATTTATGCATACGATGAAGGTAGTGGAAATAATTAAATTGTCGAGTGAAAACAGAACTCGATTTCTGTGATAACCTAAACCTCAAACTATGGTTCTGTCAAATCGAAAGCAAGAATGTCAATTTTCTTTTTTGTACTGAAACGGTTAGTGCAAAAAACGATAAAAAATTAAAATTTTGTTTTCTTTCGCTGAACTTACTCTACAAGGTGACATACGTTTTACTGATTATGACGTTATCTGAAGTCATTAAGGCCGCCATCTTGGATCCGCTGTCTTGAATTTTACTATTTCCTTAAATCAAGCCAGAAAATAAAGGAAATCAATACGAGATCAAGCCAAAATGTCAATGGAATGTAAAATATATGAATTATGCTATTTTGCTGAAGAAGACTGGAAAAATAAAGATTTATATAAACAATGTCGATATTTATATTTTATTATGCGGTTGCCATGGCAATACCGAAATCATAGACACAGCGTGACATCAAAATTTTCGTAACGGATAAATGAACAGCTACTAAAAATTAGTGTCATGGAGAAAATCCTCTTTTCACAATAGTTGAAACCTAAGGGGGTGTAGTGGGGGGGGGGGGTAACATTCAATTCTAACCCTTCCGCTGTACGTTCAAGGATCCATAGCTTTTAAGTCGCAGCAAATATGGAAAACAAAAATAATTTCCTTGATTTCGCTGTCAAATGGAAAATGACATTTTACTGGAGTCTGGTTCCATTAATGGAATGATCGGAATGTAAACAAAGTGGATTCCATTTAGCATAAAAAGCGTTTTATTGGAGAATAAAGTTAAAAATTCACCGATGTTTTTTGCTGTGATGATTCTACATTTGATTTCTCGCCTTTAGAGCTAAAATTGAAGTTTGTTAATCGACATTGAAACTTGTTGACTAAAAACGAAATGTTCTCAGCTAAAACCTGAAGTTGTAACCCAAAGTAGCTGTTATTTTATGACTGAAAAAGATATCTTCTGAAGTGAATATTCGCTCCTTTTCAACTCGTAAGGACATATTTTTCATCTCTAAATTGTCTTGTCGATTTTAAAAGGAGAGCAAAATATGATACTTCTTTTACTCAAACCGGGTCTATTTTGGCTCACAATTCATGGTAATTTTCCTAAAAAAACATAGTTCAGCTTTAAGGTATTTTCAGACTCTGAGTGGCCATTTGAGTCTTTCTCGGGTGAAAAAGTAACGTTTTCATATCAAAAACGAGCTTCCTCTCGAAAGAAAAACTTTTCAGAAAAATTTGATACTTTTTAAATTTATTTTCAAGTATAAAAGTAAACGTTTCAGCTGGAAGGAACATTTCAAGTGTCCATTTTCAATGAAACAATGAACTTCTTCAACAAAGAAAAATGAGTCTGTCTTAACTTGTTCTAGTTTTTAAAGTTCCATTGCTGTTTAAAGGACTATACTAAAAACTAATGAAATGAAATTGTTGACAACGGGTGTTTTGAGGATGAAACCTATTTTCATGGTTTTCTTGGAGACAAAATTTACTTACTATTCCAGGCATAAGAAGTATCCAATGATTCTGAAAGTTTTCCCAAGTTTTCGTCAAGGTCATATGTTTACAAATTCATTTCCAAATAGATGAAAAAAGGGTTGGATATAAAGTTTGTGTTTGAGAACGGTAGTTAAAACTGTCAATCAATTCTTAGTGATGCATGGAAGGAACAGTTAAATTAATTAGGAAATTTTCCTGGGCTAAGTGATTTTCAAGTTTTCAATTGTGCGTGAGACATTCTCAGCCATTATTCCTTCAAAATAATTTCTTCCGCCTGCGTTTAATTATACACTGCTGTGGGGAATTTTTTAATTGCCCTGTGCAAGTTCTCGTCGTGAATTTTTTTCACCAAGATTTCTAATTAAAATGTTGAAAGCACTCTTCTACCGGTTATACAGGGATCAGAAATCAAAATCCGCGAGTGAAGGTGAAATTTTTAATAGTATTGTAAAACACTGCAAAAACTATCGAAAAAATAGCAAAATCCATTGAAAACGTTTGGCATAACTTTTGAAAAAATAACGGTAGAACTTTGGAGGCATCTTCAGACTTCCACTGCGTTGTTTAGAGTTCAGCCCCACTTTTTTTCTATTGCGACCGTGTCCTCGCGATGTGACCGTGCTTTTTGTCGTTTACGGTTTCTCCTTTTCTTTTTAGTGAAATTTTAGTAGTCAGATTTTTCTTTTCCTAGAAAAAAATACGTCTCTTGCAAACTAAAACTTTGAGGATTTTGCTTCTTTGAAATTCAAAAAAGGAAAATTGGTCGGTGGGGCGAGCCCCTTGCGGTGGAAGTTGTTAAACAACTCAAAGAACTCGACGGCGAGAGAGAGAGGCCGTCGACGCCAGAGGGCGCGCGTCAAACCGCGAGGCCACGGTGGCGTTGAGAAAAATATGGCCAATTTTTAATAGATATAGGTTCGGAGCTATTTTTTAACGAAATTATGCATAAAATACTCTTGGTGTACTTATTATTTCATGTTTTTCCAAATATAATTTTTTTTATTTTGTTCAAGCTAAAAGAAAGTAGTCGCGTGTAATATTAATGGTAAATTTTGAATTGCCGATAGCTAATTTCTTGCAGTTTCTCAAACTAAATAGAACTGATATTTTGTGATTGCATTTCTTATTGTAAACATTCTTCTGACTCTAACACGCATGTTTGCTTTTTTCTTTCAGTGTTTCTTGGACTTGTTGCTAAGTGGGCGATGAAGATCAAAGTCAAGTACAGAGAAGACAAGAATTAACTGTTAAGAACTCAGGACAATAATTTTAGAGGTAATAAGTTTGATTTGGCCGCCGAGAATAATCTTTCTGAATATTCAATCAGACTCGGTTACAAGTCGGAATGAAGATATTAATTTCACAATAACACTAAAACAAAATTGAATAAGCAGTTTTCAGAAAATCAGTGAACAAATTTTAATAACCGGAGTCTCGCTGAAAACCCTTTTTGACAAGAGTTTGATTCATGTGGCTTGATTGTGTAATCTATCACTCTATTCTGAGACAGTAATAATTCGCTCCGAAGTTTTGGTAATGACGTTGAAAAAGTTCCGTTAATTGCACGAGTTTGGACAATAAAAGTTTTAAAATATTTTGCGACAGCCATTAAGAAAATGCTATGAAATTCGCATCGACAGGATTAAGTCAAGCGTTTTCTAGCAATTTGTCAATGGCTGTTACGAAAAATTAAAAACTTTTATTGATCAAACTCATAGAATTTACGGTACTTTCTCGACGGCAAGAAAGCATGTTTTCACTGCTAAGTTTACGATTTTTGATATGGCTGCATTAGTAGTCATACCATTTATATTTTTAAGTATAAATCAACTAGTGTTTTATCATGGACATATACTGTTCTCTGATTGGCTATGCCACTCACTATCTATCCTGTTTTGGTACAAATCTGCTAGTGTTATATCAGGAATGCTGTTCACTGATTGGCTATGCTGCTCACTATCTTTTCTGTTGTAGAAAGTTAGTAGCAATTGTTAACTAAATGGCGGCCGTTTCTTCGCGTTTGTTTTAGATAATCTTTGTTGTTAAGTTGTGAACGTCAAGTAGTTTTACACTAAAACAATTCGATTATTCGCTCTCGATTTCTATAGTTGATTCGGCATTCTTCCTCATCACCTGTAACACGATAGAATTCTGGAGCTCACAATCTAATTGTTAAATATGTCAAATATATATTCCGATGGAAAAAGCTATTTTTATAATAGTATTAAAACAGATATGACGTGTCTTTGAGAAATAGCTATTTTTATCATAGTATTGAAATAGATATGATGCATCGTTGAGCAGGACGTGTAAAGTTTTTATTTAGGCGCGAGAATAAAAATGTCAAAACCTCGCTCCTTTGCATTTTCAGTTTCCTCCGTAGCAATTTCATGACAGGAATGAAACCTCCGTTTTGGTATTCGTTTGAGTTTCTTGTAATATTTTTTCAGGTAGGGG